>CM056575.1:145751526-146039026 GCA_029721435.1 Gymnothorax reevesii
AGCCTGTACCTTGGCCAATTATTGAAGACATGTAAACCAAAGATATATAATTGCAGATTCGTAATCACAGATGTGTCACCACAGATGAAATCTCAATTATCTTACGTTACTTTGTAAGACAAGTATGATTGTGCACTTGAAACCAATGGCTGGTCCTATCACTAATGTTATCGTGTTTAATCACACAAAACATATATCGATTGTAAGCGCATTAATTAAATTAACAGTCGCCCCACACTGAGCCTCATTGTGAAGCAATGGCCACAATTTGCCTGGTTGGAGGCACTCAGGAAAATCTAGTCTGTGGGAATATTTCTCCTGTTTCCTGCATAACCACAGGAGGCAGTCATGGGGAAGGGAAGCCAGGTGAAGCCAGTTGCAGTGAATGCTTTGCTGCAATGTGCCAGGCCTGCTGGTATTACTGCTCATGTTCATCCACATTACTTGTGGCAACACGTACATGATAGAAAGGCCAATTATGCAGCCTGTCAATTTTTTTTTTTTTTTTTTTTTCCATCAATGACTCAATGTGGGGTGACTATGTTGATGTAATAGTGAGATTAGCTTCCATATATTCTTAATTCTTTGGTATATCTATATTGCATGTGTTTTCATGAATAATTGTTATTGTGGGCTTTGAAGAAGAGAGTTGTGTGGCTTCTACTTACTCCCTGCAAAATTAGGAAAGGGACGCTTCCCGCACAATACTCTGCTCTCCTGTTGGATCACCCTCCAGGCCATAGTCATCCAGTCAATCTTGATGATCGCCGCGGTCGTAAGATAGCGTCTTGCTGTCTGACCGGACGGAATCTGGCAACAGATTTTAGGGACAGCTTGTCAAGTTTGGCCATTATGCCACAAAAATGGAAATGTGGAATGTTGTGGAAGGTTAATCATTGTCTGCACAATCGCTGCATTGCTACTAATTTGATCACTGTGGGCAGTAGATCTCACTACTAGCATAATGTCATATATTGTTTGATTGGTGGTGGCAGAAGCCAAGCAAGTGAATTTTTTTAATTAAATTTTTAATGTAAGTGAATGGGAGGCTTGAAAATAATGGAAGATCTTGAGCAAAAACAAGAATCAATGACGTATTGAAGAGGACTGAAAAATATGGCTCTGACCTGAAGGGAGGGATTAGTGTTTATGGGGCAGGATAACGAGTGGGTGTATTGAGAGATGGGATGGGTAGATGCTACTTGGTGGACTGTAATGAGAGGTGGAATTGTTCTGTGTACACCAGCCTGGGGTCTTGTATTTCACTTTTTCATATATAATAAACATACTCATAAACTCTTGCCTCGTGTTTTGTGACTGAAGAGGTGTTCATTGGTGGCCGTAGACCTCTGTCTATTTAGCTAAGACTGAGTAAATGTTTTCCATGCAAACCCCTTATTTTTGTAGTGTTTTTGAATTAGTAAATAATAACATGAGTGGCGAGAACAGGCCATTCAGCCCAACTAGGCTCGCCAGTTTCTTTCTACTATTATGAATATATCACTTCAGATACTAAATGGTATCTAGCTTAAAGTCAAGTCTGCTTTTTAATGTTTCAAAGGTTTCTGCCTCAACAACATGGTCATGCAAGCTATTCCACGTCGAAATTACTCTTTGGGTATAAAAAATATTTCCTAATATCAGTGCTAAATTTACCCTTGGTCAACTACCATTCGTGACCCCGAGTTCTACTGACAAAACTTGGCCGAAGGAATCCTACATAATTCACTTTGGGGTCTATTCTCCCATTTGCGCATAAGCTATGCAAACAAACAAATTGCTGCGATAATGAAATGACAAATATAGAATTTGCCGCTTCTCAACCAGTGCAATCAGAGTATTGTGCCACTCCTACACCAGAGTGTTCCGTGGAAGAAGACAAATTAAGAGAACATTTTAGTGACACAAAAATAACAACCAAAGACAGTTTACATGATCTTATTTAGAAATTGCACTCTTGAAATCTCAAACTACTTCGATGTCAGGTTTGCAACTTAAGGACATGGCAACTTTGTAACAAACAAAAGATTCTTACTCCGCACGCGGTCATCCCCCCGCCCCGTAACCACCTCAACAAGTTTAGATTTATGGTAGGCCCTCCACTCTCACACCCAGATTTCTACGTTCTTTCAAGAAGGGGAACTGAATGTCTGTGCTACAAGCAGTGGAAAATCTCAGAGTTTTACAGCACCATTCATTCAGATATAATTTGCTTTAGTGAATACTTGATTATTACATGAATACAACAATTCAGCAATAGATTAATATAGTTATGCTTTTGTTAGTTTTAGATTGATATCTAAAACTTGATTATCAGATAAACAGATGAGATACCACTGACCACCACTCTTTGTGTTCTGTCCTGTAACCAGTTTTGAATCCACTCCAGAATACCTCCTGTAACTACAATGGAGCTCATTTTAAAAATTAGTCTCTTATGTGGTACTGTATGAAATGCTTTTCTGAGAATCCAAGTATATGAGCCTTGATCTGATCATAGGTCTTGGTGGCCTCTTCAAAAAATAGCAGAGGGTTTGACGGGCATGACCTTCCCATACAGAAACCATGTTGGCTGTCCCTGAAGATATTATGTTCAAGAAATAATTCCAGCTCATCTTCTAGGATGTATTGCATGCAAAATACTGGAATCTAAGTTAAACTGACTGGCCAGTAATTTCCTGGCTCAGTACGGCCCCCTTTCTTATATATTGGCATTATATTGCCCAGCTTCCAATCATTTGGTATTTCTCCAGTCCCGAAAGACCGTCTGAAGATAGCTGAGAGCGGCTTAAAGATGGTCTCACTCACTTCCCTGAGCACTCTAGGATATAAGCCATCAGGACCCCCCGCCTAATCTGCCTTTAGTTTATGCAACTTATCTATTACTTTATTATCCCTAACATCAATTTCCGCAAAAAAAATGGGTGGCTTTGAATTGACACAGCGCCATCAGTTGTCACCTTCAAAAGTACCATGTGATGTCTAAAATAACCAATAAGTCAATATTTTAGGTGTCATGCTCTTCTTTGAGGGCAAAAGCTGTTGGCGCTCGACACGGTGCATGTTATTACCAAGCTGTTTTAAGCTGTGGTCACATACTGTATGTCCAAAATTGGAGAGTCAAAAGTTATATTTTCCCAGTCAGTTTAAGTTCCCTCTTGCAAAGATCGCTCATGCAAGTCAAAAATACAGCTGATAAACAAGCTCGCTTTCTGGGCTCTCAAAGTGAACAATAACAAATCATCCCACCTGCAACAACATTTATGGTCAAGAAGCTAAAAAATGTACCATTTTAATCCATGGATGTGAGGAGGTAAGTTGGTTAGCACAAGAAAATAAATTAACTTTGCACGCATTAAAATGCACCTATTCGTCATTTTTCATTATATTAATGTCTTGGTGTGAGTCATATCATTTTTATGCGCATTTAAAAGGTCCGTGTTGGAAAAAAACTTAAAATCACCCCCAGAAGAAGTGCTCTTTGCCGCTTAACACACTGCTCAAATTTTTGCGCCAAGCAGACAGTTTGGCACGCCCTTGAATCATGTGGATGACACAGCAAGTCTATGCCAGTATTTGTTTCTGAAGCTCATTTACACTCTGGAGTGGACATCCATTTATGGTAAGGGGCGTGACACTTCCAGACATGCATGAACAGTGGATTAATCACAAGTCAGTGATCAAGCTGACCAATCACAGCACACTGGGGTTTTCGGGAGGGCGGGAGCAGGACCTCAACAGAGTGTCTCACAGATAGTTACCGCAGAAATGGCCAGCATGAGAAAACTCGTGTTTTTTTTTTTTTAACAATGACGCATTTAAACTTTTGATAGTAGACTTTAAGAATACAAGAATAAGCAATGAAAAGTCGCATGATAGGTTGACAGACACATGGCTTTAATTTTGAAAGCTTACATCACTGAGTTACAATAGCATTCAGCACTCTTAGGGTGAATTAAATACAGACAGCTTGATAACTTGAAGCACAAAGTTGATAAAAATGCCTGAGTGAAATTTTTGACCGTATCGAGGATTGAGAGCATGTGAATGTGTGGTCCACTAAGGGCATGTCCTGTAGCAGCCGAGGTTTTAAGACGCAGCCAGTTGTTGGCTGTGTTTTTGCCCATCGCTGTCTGCTGTAGTGCTGATTTTGACCACAGCAAGCTTCAAAACATTGCCTGTGTTCAATTACAGCGCTGTGAAGGGCATGCGAAACCAACAGGAAAAAATATAAATTAATACAAGACCATATTGGTCAATCAAAACTCTTCAAAACTTGCAATAAGGGGTTCACACACTCAGATTTACCAAGCCAAAAACCCTGCTTTGAGAGATCTTCACCCAACAATTTGTCTTCCAGAAGGTAAAGTTTTAGTGACCGAAAAAACCAGTCAGCACGCGGGCATACGGTAATGTCGGATAGAAAATGCTTTGTTTTTAAAACTACCAGTGTTCATGTGGACAGGGTCTAAGTCTCTCAGCCATGGAAGTCAGTGTTTCTCTCTGGGACCTCGTGCTAACTGGTATGTGCAGCATAACTGTATTATCCTGAACGATATGTCCATGAATTCCAATCCCACTGATTTTGTCTGTTCAGGCTGAGTCAGCTTTACCGCTGTGTGAAACACCTGTGAGTTCGGAAGCATTCCACTAATGACCATCAGAGCGGGAACATGCTTGTTCGAGCTTGTTTCAGCAAAGAAGCTGTGTGCACCTCAAGGACCCTCTCTCTCCCATCTCAGAGCCTGTCCTCGCTGTCATTTTTCTTTGGCCGTCCTGGGCGAAAAATGGCATAAATGAGGAAATATTGCAACCCCAATTCCAAAAAAGTTGGGATGCTAAGTAAATCATAAGTAAAAACAGAATGCAGATATTTGCAAATCTCCTAAACCCACATTTTATTCACAATAGAACATCGACAAAATATCAGATGCTGAAAGTGAGACATTTTACCATTTCATGAAAATATTTGAATTTGATGGCAGCAAAATGACTCAGAAAAGTTGGGAGAGGGGCAACAAAAGACTGGAAAAGTAGGTGGTGCCAATAAAAACAGCTGGAGGAGCATTTTGGAACTAATTAGGTTAATTGGCAACAGGTCAGTAACATGGCTGGGTATAAAAAGAGCATTTTAAAGAGGCAGAGTCAGAAGTAAAGATGAATAGAGATTCACCAATCTGTGAAAAACTGTCTGAAAATTGTGGAACAATTTTAGAAAAATGTTCCGCAATGTAAAATTGCAAAAACTTTGAATCTCCAGTGCACAATATCGTCAAAAGATTCGGAGAATCTGGAGAAATCTGAGTGCAAGGGACAAGTTGAAAGGTCAATATTGGATGCTCGTGATCTTCGGGCCCTCAGGCGGCACTGCATTAAAAACAGGCATGATTCTGCACTGGAATACACTGCATGGGCTTAGTAACACTTTTAGAAATCATTGTCGGCGAACGCAGTTCACCGTGCAATCTACAAAATCAAATGCAAGCTGAAGCGTTGGAGAACTGAGGAGACACACTGCTGTAATTCTGAAAGCAAAATGTTTTACCATTCTTGCTTGATGTTGGATTTCAGCTGCCCAGCACTTCACTGCCTACTTTGTCATATTTTTCATTTTATTATGCGCCAAATGTTTTCTTTGGGCGACTGGTCTGGACTGGCAGCAGGCCAGTTTAATACTCAGACTGTTTTACTATCGAACCATGTGGTAATATGGGAAGAATGTGATTTGGCATTGTCTCGTAGAAATCATTTTGGCCTTCCCTGAAAAAAGCGCCTGGATGGCAGGCCTTTGAACCCAATGCATTTTGTTAATTACCTCTGCCAAGGCAGCTATGTTTTCACTCCCGTTTGTTTGTGTGTTTATCAGGATTACTAAATAAAGTCATGAACGGATTGGCACAAAATTTAGTGAGACGGCGGGTGATAGTCTGAGGAAGAGTTTTTGGAAGTGATACGAAGCATATTCTGGTTTCTGGATTCAGAGACTCTGCATGCAGAGGGCTGCCTCAAGGGCCAGCCCCCTGCATTCTTTTTCTTGGATTTTTGCATGAGCACATCACCCAAAACTACACCTCTGCGGCAGATATCCTCCAATAGTTTAACATTCTCCCCTCATTATAAGCACATATTATTCATAATCTCTCCTTAAGGGACTGCTTTATGTAGATGTACGTTCTCCGCCCTTCACCCGCTGTGGAGTGTACGCATGCCACGCAGCGAGAGGCCTGAGAGGCACTCTCTCTCTCTCTTCCCTCTGTGAATACATGCACCCCCGAGAATAGCTTGTGGCCCAGGGGGCCCAGTCTCTCTCTCTCTCCCTCCTGAAAGACACGTTCTCCTGCGAATACATACACCCCAGAGGACAGCTTCTGGTCCCGTGGGACCCCAAGGTTAAGACAGAATGGATACATAATACACACATCTCATGGTGTCTTTCCCAGCTGCAAACAGTGCACAGTTACAGAGAGAGAGAGCTGTAATAGTTCACTAGGATATACACTTAATTGTTAATGCAATTGAGTATAATAGATTAATACAATGATTCACTTGGATAAACATTGGTTTTGTAATACTTAACTGTTAATGCATTTGAGTACAATGGATTAATATTTTCCACAGAACTGAATGCTATACATTCGAAGGCGGTCATATGACAAGGCATTCTCAAACAAATTTGCCTTGCTAAGCAATTTACGCTGACTGAAAATGCCACCCGTTACCGACTTTAACACATGGAAATCAAACTATATTTTATTTGTTTCATCAGGTATAAGTTGTGACGATCAAAACACTGCGGTTTAACGAAAGGCTGCAAAATAAAAAGTGATGCGGCCCCGACCCACTTAAAATTCTATGAAATGAAACTTAAGAGAAAAGTAAAAGGTTGGCAAGCGTTCGCAGCTGTTCGATTTGAACAGAGGTTGACTATGAGAATGCCGAATGAGGGATCATATGGCTGTCAGAGGATCGATTCTGATTGTTTGCTTGGGACAGAGCCGGCCCTACCCAATGTGGCGCCCTCGGCGAGATTTTATATAGCGCCCCCCTCCATCGGCGATATACACACACTTACTGAAGAAATCAAATAGCATTGTTTTTACCATTGTCTTTGATTATATATAAGATAACATGTCATCCAATTTACATGCTTAACAAATAACAAATAAATTTTAAAAAATCTGAAGTACATTACAAATACCCTTACCATAAAATAAAAATCCTGTAAATAAGTGAATAAATAATAATAATAGTAATAAATTATAAATCCAGCAATACTCAAGTGATTATGCATGGCAGATGTTGACAGGTGATTTATATCTTTACCTCTGCTAACTTTAGCTATGCACAGTTTGCAGATCACCTTTGTTGGTTCTACTGCACTGCCTGTCATGCATGTATATTTTTCTTCAGAGCACACACTCACACACACACACACACACACACACACACACAAACTAACTTGGTTAATTAAATAACAGCATGGCACAACTAAGCAATGCAACTCAGTGTAACTATTTTTGTGGTAAATAAAGGAATCAGAACTTATCAAAACTGTCTGCAATGATAGCTAGCTACCCAACTCTCAGTCACATTATTTTTCTCGAGCGCCCGCACACGAACACAGACCAGCAATGCAGGTTTAAGAAACCCACTCTAACGTCTATCCACTCTGCGAATCAAAAGAAATACGGTCAGGTTTTAAAACTTTCTTGCGGCAACAACCGGACAGTAGAACATAGCAAGCAAACTACACTAACAGGCTAAAGACGATACCGTAGCCTGTTCGTGACTAAATTAACAGATTCGCGCAAAGAGGACAAGCAACACAGGTTTAAGAAACCTACTTACGGCTGCTGATGCCATCGATTCTGACTGACTGGTGAGGATGATTAACAGCGGTGGCAGCTAATCTATACTCAAAGGCAATGAAAACGCAACACTCAAAATTTTGGTTTATTTTTGCTCAGGACTTGAGTAGTCCAATTTGAGTTCTTAAGTGACCATTGGGGTCACAATGTGTACCTCGTTACACAAGAATGATCATCATGTAACTCAACAGGGTGAGCTGGACTCTCATCAATCCATATTCAGTACAACAGATGGGATTAGGAGTTGTGCAAGTACAGTGGTTGAGATGAAGGAGGGGTGGTCTTCCCTATATAAAGGCATGATAAAAGCCACACAAAAACATTTTTAAGTGTCATAATGCCACGCCTGTCGACTGAACAACGAAACAGGGGCCTAGGTATGCTAGAGGGGGGAGTAAGTGCCCGGCAACTGACCGTTTCGGGTGTAGTACATCCTGCATCAGTACGTTTTGAATATAGTACATCCAACTGGGACGAGCTCTTTCATCAAGAGTACCCAGACCTCAAACCAGGCAGCAACTCCAGGATGCACTACCGGCAGAGTGGCGACAACTTCCCCAAGACAACCTAAGACGCTTAGTCAGGTCCATGAGGAGACGTTGTACTGCCTGTGTGGATGTTCGTGGGCGTCACACCCGATACTAACTGTTCTTTTGAGTTCATTTTTAAATGTGTGTTCCGTTCAGTGTTGTTGTGATTTTTCATTTTCAACTTGTGCTCATTATGTTTCATGCATCTGTTTATTATGGTCCAAATCGGCCCATTAACGCATTTAATTCATCAAAGTCAACCCAACCAACATATTTGAATTGTTACGATAAGAAAATAAATTTGAGTAACAAAATTATTTGAATCCAAACTGGTATTGCGTTTTCATTGCCTCTGAGTATAGTTTGAATTAGAGAACTTCAGAAAGAACCTCTTGGAGGAGATGTTTCCCTTAGTCAACATATTATATAAAGCCGAGCTTTACACAAAATGTACGGACTGTGGGAATTTCGGACTGATTGAAATCCGCCTTAAATTAAAGGACCCAAAACATTTATATTTGCAATTATATTTTCATCTTTAATCAGAGAATAAATGGTTACATAATTAAGAGAAACTCATATGCATATAATCAATGAAGATAATAAGTATCAGAGACGATTACAATCAAACCATTAGTTGATATAGTCGAATGGTTCTCTGCGAGGAATCTAAGTCGAGCGAGGGCTTGCGCAGCGTCCGTCGACATTCTGACTCATCAGAGGGCAATTGAAGAATGGCAAAATGAATGCGCTGAAGCCTTTCTATGTTCCTCTTCTTATAGTCCTTCTTCTCCCTCCCCGGGCTTCCAGCTATGTGTTTACCTAATTAATTGATGTTCATGAACTCTACTTGACCAATGTCCCGATGACCGCTTGTTCGTACCAACTCTCAAAAAGACATTTCACAACTCATTCTGATCTTAGACGTCTGTCCTCCTATAAGAATTAAGACCCAGCAGGAGGTTTCCACTGTAGTCTTTTTAGTCAGGCCAATAAATTAATGCCGCATCTGGTGTTTTCAAAGGTTTGAGCGCTTCTTTGGTTTTATCATTTGTAGTAATATAAATTGGGCATGGCTTTACATTTGAAATTATGTTAGCTTTTCTATTTTATGAGTTAATAGCAAAAACTAGTTTTAATATAATTTTATTGAAGGTCAATTTTTTCCCAATTTTGTGGCGCCCTTAGCATTTGCCAATATCAGGGGTGGCCAACCCTGGTCCTGGAGAGCCACACTGTCTGCTGGTTTCTAGTGTTACTTAGCACTCGATTGATGGATTAAAGTAGTGGATTACTCACTTAACTAATCTCACCTGGTGTCTCAGGTTTAATTTGGTAATAATCAGCCAATCAAGCAATTAGCAGGAACAACCCACAAGACTCCTAGAGCCAATTAACTAGACTTGCAGGTTGTGACAGCAATCTACATGTTAACCAAGATTTATCAATGTGGTTGGATATTTAGAGCAGTTGTAATGTAGACAAAGTAGAAGTACAGAGTACAGATAAAAGTTTATAGAGCAGGGGTGGATAACGCTGGTTCTGTAGAGCCAGAGGGTGTGCTGAGTTTGGTTTTCTCCACCCGATTTGAACCTAAGACACCAGGTGAGATAAGTGAAGTGTTTAATCAACTGCTTTAATTGATCAATCAAGTGCTGAGTAACACTAAAAACCAGCAGACACTGCGGCTCTCCAGGACCAGGGTTGGCCACCCCTGGCCTATATTGCCTAATGGGCCAGTTGGCTCTGGCATGGGACAGCTATAAACGTGCGCATATCACCCATCCCTTATGGATGAAGCTAGATCCGGAGTAGTTCAAGTACGCTGTGCGAGAGTTGACTGAAATCTCGCCGGAAGTGCGACAAGACTGGTCTCGCAGCTGAGCTGGAGCGGAATGGACAGTACTTGATGATCTTCCAAAAGGTAAGACGTTTGAGGAATTAGACTGAATATTGTGAGCACATCTGAATTAAACAACACATACAGTAAAGCGTTTAACTGGATTATTCCCTGCACGATTCTTAAGCTATTTAATGTTTACGGACAACAAATTGGGCTACGATACTAGCTAAGCACTGTTAGTGACAGTTACTACCGCTAACCATGAGCAGCAGCATACTTCTAAACTCCATCATGTTTTTTTTTTTTTTTTTTTTTGTGGAGTAGGGTGGGGGGAGTGAAATGTTAAAGGGATAGAGAAGTGCATTCCAAGAAGCAGTGGGTTACAATGATTTTATAACGGCGAAGGGGCGTTCTAAGGCACGATGCGCAGAGTTAAAAGGCTAAACTTCGCTGACACTGAAATAACGAGCTAGAAGTCTCCAAACAAACATAACCTAACAAGTCAGCTCAGCACCGAGTAATTGGTTGCACGCAGGGATATTTTGTGCTGCGGTCTGCCTCAAAATGCAGTGGGTTACAGTGAATTTATACCGGCATGGAACGCGGCTCAGCCAATCACCTTTAAGCATGGGAAGCACCCGGTTTATAATAGAGAGGTAATATAAATATACCATCAGGCTCGTTATAGCGGTGGATGTGGTGAAGTGAGATTTTCTTTGAGAACAAGGTAGCTAACGTTAGCTGGTGTAATAAAGTTACCGTTACAGAATAATAAAGAACAGCTATCATTTGCTGTGATACATTGCTATTAATATTGATTGAGGGAGTTTTTTTTTCTTTTTTTAACTTTGTAATGTGAATATAGGCCACTGGATGGCAGTATTTACCTTTTTTTTTGTTACGCTCAGACTGGGATTATGTTTAGACATGTCTGGGGCAAGTCCCCGAAAATTAAAAAAAAAGAGGTCTAAATGTGGGTAGGGTCTGCAAAAGAGTATATAAGGAAAAGAATTGAGACAGTAAAGTAGTAGGGGAAATTTCAAGAAGAAGGATACAAGTGACCAGACCTTTCATTCTGTTCAAGACCTGTGATGTCTCTTTTGTGGATTTTTGCCTGTGTTTGTGGATTTTTCTCACCCAGGACATCACCAAGCCGCCCCACAAAAAGGGACTGTAAATATTTCTTTTTGTTTTTGTTATAATCAATCTTGGTCTTAGTTGTTAGTTGTTTAGTCGATATTGTCTGTGTTAAAAATTAAATGTGTTTTAGTTGTTAAAACTGTGTCTGTCATCCCTTGCTGTTGCTGTTGTGTTGTAATGTAATAACAAATTGGGGGCTCGTCTGGGATAGACATTGTGTGAGTAATTTATTGAAAATCTAACATTTCAAATTGTGAAATTGTTTTTGTGAATTTTCCTAGATATATATTGACAACAGCAATGGATGATTTCTTGGCATCACCAACCGTAGGGGTTTTGAAGTCTTTTAAAAAGACAGAACTGCTAGAAATTTGCAGACATTTAGAGCTGACAGAGGTAAAACCAGCCATGCGAAAAGCAAGACTGGCTAGAGAGATAGTTGAATATTGCATTGATGAAAATGTGTTTGCACCAGGAGATCTGGAACAGTTTACAGTGGAAAATGCAAATATAGAGATGGAACTTAAATTAAAAATGCTAGAGATTGAAAGGGAGGAAAGAGAAAAAGAAAGGGAGGAAAAAGAGAAACAAAGAGAATTTGAGAGGGAGGAAAAAGAAAAACAAAGAGAATTTGAGTTAGAAAAATTTGCAAGACAGAGAGATTTTGAATTAGAGAAATTCGATAGAGAAGAAAGACTCCAAATGGAGCAACTAAAAATAAAAATTCAAACTGAAAATAAATTTCGGGCTAGCCAGGAGGTAAAATTGGTGCCTCCATTTTCGGAAAAGGATGTTGACAACTATTTCCAGTGTTTTGAAAAGGTAGCAAAGAGTTGCCAGTGGCCAAAGGAACACTGGCCTCTGATGTTGCAAACTGTCCTAAAGGGTAAAGCTCAACAAGCCTATTCGGCTTTGTCTGCCGATGATTCCTCTGATTATGAGGTTGTCAAAAAGGTTATTTTGAGAGCTTATGAGTTGGTTCCAGAGGCTTACCGACAGAAATTCAGAGGTTTGAAGAAATCTGAAAATCAGACTTATGTGGAATTTTCTAATGAGAAGCAGGTTTGCTTTGAGCGCTGGTGTACTTCTATGGAGGTCAAGGATGATTTCAACTCACTAAAAGAGATGGTGTTAGTTGAAGAATTCAAGAACTGTGTTAAGGATGATATTAAGACCTACCTTAATGAGAAGCAAGCACTGAATTTGCAATCAGCTGCCAAATTTGCAGATGAATATGTTCTCACACATAAGTCTAAATTTCAGTCTAGCAGTAACAATAGATGGTCCCAATTTCAGGAAAAGGGTTATGGTGATACCCAAGATTCCTCACCCAAAGACAAAGACAAATCTGGTGATGGTGCTCAGAAATCCAGTAACAGGTCTGATCAAAGTGTGAAAGCTGACAGTGACAAAAGTGGTCTAGTTTGCAGTTATTGCAAGAAATCTGGTCATGTTACAACTAACTGTTGGTTCCTTAAAGCTAAAAAAGAAAAAGAAAAGGATACCAAACCAAATGCCTTTGTGAAAACAAGGTTAGAAACCCCTGTAGTTGATAACCGATCTGCTAAATTGCCTGCTGCTTGTGGGGCTAAAAAGCCTGATCCAGCTGACTTCGTGAGGGAGGAATTTCTTCCATTTGTGTCAGAGGGATTTGTGGCTCTGAATGAGCATACTACTCCTGTCCCCATATATATCCTAAGGGATACCGGAGCTTCTCAGTCACTTTTGTTGATGGACTCCTTGGAGTTTCGTGATGAGACCGCTTCAGGGGATTTCATACTTGTACAAGGTATTGAAGGGAGGACTGTATCTGTACCCCTGCGCTCTATATTCTTGAAGTCAGATTTAGTTACAGGACAGGTAAAGGTGGGACTTATGTCAAGTCTACCTATAAAGGGTGTTTCTCTGTTGCTAGGCAATGACCTAGCTGGGGGCAAAATAATTTCCCCTGTACATCTTACTTCACAGCCAAGCACTGAAGATGGGGATGAGGACCCATCTCTGTATCCTTCTTGCGCAGTGACTCGTGCTATGGCCAAGAAGGCTCAAGAAGAAGATGTTGTGGTGCCGTCCAGCACATTGAATAGTCAGGACTCAGGTGGTTTGCCTCATGACTCTGATTGGCCTACTATGGTTTCTCCGTTTGAGGACTTATCAGATACTTTTATCAGTTCTCTATTCAGCCAGCCAGAAGGGTCTGGTGATTCTGATGTGTCTGGAGACTTGTCTCTGTCCAGAAAGCGGTTGATTGAGGCGCAAACTAATGATCCTGAAATTTGTGTACTAAAGAGGAGGGCCCTTCCTGATAAAGAAATAGACGCAGTTCCAGTTGGGTATTATCTCAAGGATAGTGTGTTGATGCGGAAGTGGCGCCCTCCGGATATCCCTGCCAATGCAGATTGGGCAGTGGTCAGGCAAATTGTTATTCCGAAGGTCTACAGGAATGAGATCTTAACAATGGCTCATAGTTTACCTTTAGGAGGTCATCTTGGTGTTAACAAGACTGTTGATAAGATCATGAAACACTTCTTTTGGCCTGGGCTTCGGAAAGACGTTTCCAACTTTTGCAAAACCTGTCACACTTGTCAAGTAGTTGTAAAACACCAGTTAGACCCACCTGTAGCTCCATTGCAGCCTATCCCAGCATTTGGAGAGCCCTTCTCTAAGGTCATTGTTGATTGTGTTAGTCCATTACCCAAGACTAGATCTGGAAATCAGTACTTGCTGACTATCATGTGTGCATCTACCAGATTCCCTGAAGCCATACCTCTACGTAACATCAAGGCAACTGCAATCTCAAAGGCTTTGATAAAGTTCTTCACATTGTTTGGCCTTTCCAGGGAAATTCTGTCAGACCAAGGTAGCAATTTCACTTCAGATTTGTTTCAGCAGGTTGTGTATGAACTAGGTGCAAAGCAGATTCTTTCTAGTGCCTATCATCCAGAAAGTCAGGGCGCCTTAGAGCGATTTCATTCCACTCTCAAGACAATGATGAGGACTTATTGTTATGACCATGAGAAAGACTGGGATGAAGGTGTTCATTTGCTGTTGTTTGCAGCTAGAGAAGCAGTGCAGGAGTCTACTGGATTCAGTCCATTTGAGCTAGTGTTTGGTCATGAAGTGAGAGGACCTTTGCTATTGTTGAGTGAACAATGGCAAGAGAAAGAACCGCATATCAGTCTGTTAGACTATGTTAGCAAGTTCAAGGAAAGATTGCGTGCAGCTTGTGACCTTGCCAAAGAGAACTTGAAATCAAGTCAATGAAAAATGAAAACTTGGTATGATCATAAGGCTAGAAGCCGTGAGTTTAAACCAGGAGATAAGGTCCTTGTGTTGTTTCCCTTGCAGTCCAATCCATTGCAGGCAAGATTTCATGGTCCTTATGAAATTCTGACAAAACTCAATGATCTCAATTACATTGTGAAGACTCCAGATAGGAGAAAACCAAAACAATTGTGTCACATCAACATGCTGAAGCCTTATCATGACAGAAATGCTAGGGTTGCAGCTGTCACTTTAGATTCTCCTATGGCCGAGATTTGTAAAGATGAGGGGGAGTTTCAAGATGATGAACCTAGAATTAAAGCTGAAGTTCTTTCATGCAAATTGTCAAATTCTGAAGTGTTGCAAAATCTTGATGTAAAACTCCAGCACTTAGAACCCTCACAGAGAGATCAGTTTGAGAGGTTGATCAAGAAATATGAGGATCTGTTTCCTGATGTTCCAAAAAGAGTTTCTATAGCCTCTCATGATGTAGATGTTGGTGATGCCAAACGAATAAAACAGCATCTGTACCGGATGAATCCTGAAAAGAGAAAGATTGCTGAGAAAGAGGTTGAGTACATGTTAGAACATGATATTATCAGACCCTCCAACTCAGATTGGAATTCACCCTGTGTGCTAGTTCCAAAACCTGATGGAAGTACTAGATTCTGTACAGATTATCGCAAAGTCACTGCTGTAACTAGAACTGATGTGTTTCCAATACCTAGGATTGATGATTGTATTGATAGAGTAGGGCAAGCAAAGTTTCTGACCAAGATTGATTTACTGAAGGGTTATTGGTGTGTGCCTTTAACTGAGAGGGCCAAGAGCATCTCTGCTTTTGCCACACCATCTGGATTGTACCAGTATGAAGTCCTACCCTTTGGCATGAAAAATGCCCCAGCCACGTTCCAAAGGATGATACAGTCTACAATCGCCGGATTACCACACACGGGTGCATACATCGATGACCTGATCACATGGAGTGACTCCTGGGAAGAACATCTAAAAGATGTAGAGACGTTGTTCCAGCGCCTGACCCAGGCTAACCTGACTGTTAACCTGATCAAGAGTGACTTTGGTTGTGCTATTGTCACCTATCTTGGCTACGTCATAGGCCAGGGTAAGGTGGCACCCATAAATGCTAAAGTCCAAGCCATCATGGACTTTCCAGTTCCTGACAACAAAAAAGCTTTGCGCCGCTTCCTTGGAATGATCGGGTACTACCGCAAGTTCTGCAAGAACTTTGCTGAGATTGCTCTCAGTCTAACTAACCAACTGAAGAAAGGCGTAAAGTTCACCTGGGATGATGCATGCCAGAGAGCCTTCGATGGCCTGAAGTCTCTGCTGTGTCACTTCCCCGTGCTCAAATCTCCTGACTTCAACAAACCGTTCTCCATCGCGGTCGATGCTAGCGACCAAGCTTGTGGATCTGTGCTCCTCCAGAGAAGTGACTCTGATGACATTGAGCATCCCGTGGCATACTTCTCCAGGAAGTTCAATCGCCACCAAAGGAACTATTCCACAATAGAGAAGGAGCTGTTGGCTCTGTTTCTATCGTTACTTTGAGGTTTATGTTTGTACAGGGCAAAAGCCAATGATTGTGTACACTGACCACAATCCGTTAATGTTTTTGGATGAAAAACAAGAATCGGAGATTGTTGAATTGGAGTTTGATTTTACTGGAGTGTGACTTGGAATTTAAGCATGAAAAGGGTACTGACAATGTAATTGCTGATTGCTTATCCCGTGGTTGAGTATGTATATACATCAGGCGTTTATTCGAATATTGTATTACATGTGTATTTATAGACAAGTGTCCACTTAACCATTTTGTATTGTAAAGAAAAATGTTGCCTTTATGAGTCAAATTTTTTCCTTTTGGAATGGAGGTATAATGGGAATAGAGGCCACTAGATGTATTTACCTTTTTTTTTGTTAAGCCCAGACTGGAGATAGGTTTGGGCATGTTTTAGGCATGTCTGGGACAAGTCCCAGAGAAAAAAATTAAAAAAGCCTAAAAGGTGGGAGGGGTCTGCAAAAGAGTATATAAGGAGTAGAATTGAGACAGTAAAGTAGTAGGAGAAATTGCAAGGAGATGGATACATGTGACCAGACCTGTCATTCTGTTCAAGACCTGTGAAGCTTATAGTGGATTTTTGCCTGTGTTAGAGCATTTTCCTCACCCAGGACATCACCAAGGAACCCAACCAAAAGCAACTGTAAATATTTCTGTTTTTCTTGTTAATCAATCTTGGTCATTAGATTAGTCAGTTGATTAGTTAGTTGTCAGTTGTCTTTGTTAATTAAATGTGTTTAAGTTTTAAAATTGTGTCTGTCATCCCTTGCTGTTGTGGATGTTGTAAATGTAATAACAATTTGGGGCCATAACAACGCAAAATAATATTTTATAAGATTTACGGAAGGTGAACTATACCGGTAACAGTCCTTCTGTGTTAAAAAAAAAAATCTGATTAAGCCTTTATTGTAGGAGCTTGTGAAATAAAGAATTACTTTGTTTGTGATCGTTTGAATGGGGCTACATTCTGAAAAGTCTTTCAACTCTGTCAACTCATGTTCACAAAAAAAATTATCAGTTTTCTGTTTTTAGAGCTGCATGCCTACTTTGACATTTTCTCATTCTGACTGCACCTTTTAATTGTCTATTGATTCATTTTTGTAATAATAATGCAATAATTCTGCCAAAATGGGGGAAATGATTAATAAATGTTAATCAAGAGTGACCACACATCTCTTAATTCAGACATTAAACAGTTTCCAAGCTTTCTGTGAGTAAGGGCCAATTAATAGTCTCTGCATGGGGAAGTCCTCTGTACTGATGTAAACTCCCAGCAGATTCTTAGCAGCGAGAAACAGACAGTGGTGTACTGCAGTTTGTATGACATAATATGCAACGTATTTCATGCCATTGTTAGACCCCCCACACCCACACACACACCCACCCCAGAACACCTCGACCATTATGAATGCACATCACCCGTGTTTTGTGGTATTTTCTCGTAGAGATACTGGCAAGCCGGAAATAACTTGACCAACCAGTTTTCATTTGTATGTGAACAACAATATCGAGATGATAATCATTTATACTCAAATGGAATAAATCAACTTATTTTTATGCAAATAAAAAACATGAGAAATCAATGCTTCTCAAATAGTAGGCATCACCATAGCCATGTGGGTTTAAATAATGGAGTGAATCCTTCGATACTTTCCAACATGTTTGCCACTGTCAGTCGCGTTTCCACCAATTAACTTTCCCCTTGCTCAGTGGTCATCAGTCCACTCTTTGGGCTCTAATTTCCTGGCGCAGCGCAGGTGGCATAGCGTGGCACAGCCCCCGCAGTAGTAATTTCATCCGGCGCAGCCCGCGCAGTGGTAATTTCGTGAGGTGCGCAGCCTTTGGTTGACGAACGTGTGCCGAGATGGGTGTGGCGGAGTAGTAGGGAGAGGTGTCGCATATTAATCAAGACGCAGTGACAATTTCGTAGAAAAAGTCTCCGCTGGAGTTGCGCAGAAAACTCGCCAGCTCCAAACTGGTTTAATTTCTGTGCAGTGGTAATTCGGCTGACCGGCGCGGAGTGCGCACACATCACCGAAATCTCACAGGCAGGTTTCCAGAATGTCAGGCACATTTCAATGCAAGAAATAATTACAGGAAGCACTATTTTAATGTAACTGTCTGAATAAGGACATAAATTATAGTATCTACATCAATTGTCCTGATTGGCACGTGTAATGGAAACTCGACCTGGCTTAATCAATGCTGCTGAATCGATGATGCAAATTAACAGTGTCACATCTCTCTCAGCCAACCACAAACTGCCTCGGCATCAGGTAGTGCGTATATATCCGGCTTCTCTCATCTAAAAAAATTCAACACAAATGAAAAAAAGAGAGAGAAGCTTCCCGAAGAAATGTAAGTCATATTTGGTGTCTTAAGGATTTACCTGTTTCATGTGTTTGCATATATATAATTTCATTTTAATGCTCAACGTAATCTACAGATGGAGTATATTATTGCAAGGATAAGGAGGAGGAGGAGGTACAGGGACAGAGTTTACCATCAGAGGTTTTCCTATTTTGGCCTGACAGAGCAGGAATGCAGGTGGAACACATGAATAATGTCTGGAATAGCCTACCGCCGTGTGTAATGTATTTTTCACTTAATTGTGTACTCCTATCCATGGCACAGGGACAGGTTACATCTGTCCCGTGAGGTGGTCCACGTGGTGACGCGCATCGTGGCCGCTGATGCGCACCGCGGTGGCCCCTGCGCTCTCCCAGTCGCTGTAAAAGTGACAGCAGCTCTGACTTTCTTTGCCACTGGGTCTTTCCAGCACACCGTGGCCTCGGTGGTGGGGATCAGTCAGACCGCTGTCAGTTCGGCTGTACATGCAGTGTCTTCCAGTCTAGTCCGACATGCAAATGAGCACATCATTTTTTCCATCAACACCTGAGAGCCAGCTGGAAACGAAGCGAGGTTTCTTGTTGAAATATGGATTCCCCGGGGTACTGGAAGCCATTGACTGCTCACATGTGCAGTTGTGTGCACCAGATACCCAAGCCATCACTGATGTGAATCGTAAGGGAGTAAACTCCATTAATATTCAGGTGATTTGTGACTCGAATTGCCTGGTGACACACGTGTATGCCAATTTCCCTGGACCTGCACATGATTAATTCATCCTGGCAAATTCTGCCATCCCTACAGTCTTTCAGGGGGACCCCCCTCTGGATGGGTGGCTGCTAGGTGACAATGGCTATCCACTTAAAACGTGGTTGATAACGCCGTACATTAACCCCACAACAAGAAGACAACGTGATTTTAACTGTGTTTTCAGTAGTGCTAGGTCAGTCATCGAACGTACTTTTGGACTCAAAATGCGTTTCAGATGTCTGGACCGTTCGGGTGGTTCATTAACTTACAGCCCTCGGAGTGTCAGTGCATTGTCCGTGGCATGTTGCGTGCTACACAACATAGTTGTACACCAATGTTGGATGTCACTTTGTCACTTTAATGTCACCTCACGCAGGAGACATTACAGGACTTGACACAGAGAGGCCGAACTGCATGTGCCGTATCAGCAGGGAGAACAGCAGTGCGCACGGGAGAGGAGAGACCAGCTTGCTGCACAGCTCTGTCCTTAAATGTATTTCCATTTATCCATTTCTTTGGCCACAATTTACTCAATCACATTAAAGATGCATAAAATCACTCATGAGACAAATGATTGTGTTAACAATTTTTTTTATTGTCGTCTCCTTCCTCGTCCTCCTCGTGTGCGGGGACGCTCTGCACTCCTCCTTGGATGCGAGAGAGGAGAGCCTTCCTCCCCGAGTGCCCGCTCCTAACCTGGGAGGGGCGGGGCGTGCGGATGTCCTCAGAGTGGCAACGAGGCGTTCGGCGGCATCCGCCAGCCTCTCTAGGCTGGCAGCGATGCCGCAGAGCCGGGAATTGATAGCTCCCAGTTCCCTCTCCAGCATTGCAAAGCCCCCCTTTTGGATGTCCAGGAAGGGCTGATCCGCGTCCTCCACCGTTGCGCGTCTCCGCTCTCGTCCAGCTGTATGGCGCTGTCTCCCTCCGGCCGTTATCGCCTCTGTCCCCGGATCGCCATCCTCCTCCTCCTCCTCCTCCTCTTGCTGCTGCTGCTGGGTTACCAGTGGATCTGATAAAATTAAATGCAGAAGCTGGGTATTGTTGTAAATAAACTGTTAATCAAACATATCCAGATCTTTGATTTTGTGTAATCCGGACTTACATGCCAAAATGATCATAATTCAATTCTGTAAGACATTCATTTCACATGCAAACACTAGTGACAAGGGTCAGACCGCGTGAGTAATGAGCATATACTGTATTTGGCATCTCTCATCTCGGAAATAAAATGAATAAATATAGCGAAAAATAGACGCTTTGAAATGCGTCCTTTACGCGCAGGTGCTTCTGATTTCATCCCCGTCACGCATGATATTTGTTTATGTTGTGATCTGTGCACTCTACTTACCTTTATTACACAGGGTTTAAATGTTGCTTACAATATGAGTGCCTTTCTTCGTGGGCAAATATGTTTCCTTACCCGTAATGCCAACCTCAATCCCACCAAAGCCCTCGACACTGACGGCTGAGAGGGTGGAGGACGCAACGTTCTCCGCCGAGCTCATAGCCACGCTGGTGGAGGGGCCGCCTGCAGTGGCCATTGTCTGCCTCCGGAGCAGCGATATCTTTTGTTTGGCCCGTCTTCTTACATCATTGAACCTTTTTTTGCACTGGGCAGCGGTTCTCAGTATATCAAGACAAACTGAAATTTCTTCCCGGGCTGCTTTTGCATCATCAGCCCGTGGAGGTCTGCTCGCGCAACCATATATACGACCACTATGAGCTTGAACCTCCCGGACCAGAACATCAGTTTCCTCCTGGCTGTAATTAGGCCTTCTGGGGTGGTTGCCGTGTGCTGTCACATCCATGTTGAACGATGTTTGCACTGCGCCTCGCTCACAGCGCTTTTAAAAGTAAGGAGAGGAGCTCATTTGATTCGTGAAGATTTGACTCGGCTGTGTTATACCCAAACACGCCTTCTTTCCCACTTGCGCTGGAAGGCGGGACAGAGGCGGGACAGAGGAGTACTTGCGCCAGGCTGCGCCGAGCACGAAATTGCAACATACGCCTGGACACACCCCGTTGGCGCGGCGAACCCCCAATTCGCCGGCCTGTGCCGCGTCTGCGCCTGGTCTACGAAATTAGAGCCCTTTACCTCAAAAATGTCTCTGTCCCATAGAGGCGATTGTCTCTGTGACCTCTCCTTGGGTCTGTCCGAGCTGCTATCTGCAAAGCAGTTATATCATTCTCAACCGAGGTCCATGTAGTACAGCCCCTCTATTTGGCTATTCAGGCTCAGTCCAACTCACTACTGTGTGCAGCACCTGTTAATTTTGAAGCCTTCCACTTAGGACCATCATTCCACTTAGGACATGCTTGATCCAGCTTCCCTCTCCACGGTGAGAGATGATGTTGTTGGGGTAATGGCCTCGCACAGAACACCAATGTTGGGAAAAATGCAATTTGCCTAATGATATCAATATTATTAATTTGACTATCCAAAATATGATATTGTAATATTAATATTAAATATTAATATAAATACCTCGGGGCACCACCCTTCCTCAGTGAAGGGAAAACGATAGCCAATTAATAAAACCTCAGTCTCAATATCTGCTAAGCTATTAATTTGGAAATTGATTCATAATTAAATTAATAATGGTAACCAACTTACCCAATCAATAGTTAGATTGAAGGATTTGGAGTTCTATAGAAGAGGTTGGCAGTTACGTTCACTCTTGTACAACATTAATAATCACAGCATATGTCTTTAAAGGATATTTATTTAAATGAAACAAATGAAACACACAATCTAGACTACACTAAACACTATATGCACAATGGAGGAGGTGTGTGTGTGTGTGTGTGGGTGTGTGTGTGCGCGCGTGCGGGTGTGGGTGAGAGAGAACAAAGAGATGATCTAAGGTGTGAGTGGAGGGGCCTTGCTGACCATGTGGAGTGGGGGAAGGCAACCCTACTGTAACAGAGACCAAGTCTTTGTAGCAATGGAAAGTTTAAAGAGTTATAAAGTCAGTTAAATGACTTAAAACACTCAGTGTTGTGTTTGTGTGTGTGTATTACATTAAAATGAAGAGATCTGTTTGTATTTTGCACAGGAAAGGCGCCGTGTTAGTCTACAGGGGATATTTGCATGCAAAACCTTGTCTGCTATATATTAATACCATCCTGTCCTACTAAAACACAATCCTAAAAACAATCACAGCAACTGTCATTTTACAAATACACACAGTCAGTCTTAGTCTTAAAAGAAGGTTTGAATGCCCAGTTGTTACCAGTCCTTAGTTGAGGAAAGAGGTTTGGAGGTTGCTGGAGGATCCAATCACGGGTGATGTTGATCCGGCTGGAAGAGCGGTTCTGGTGCGGTCCGTGCCTTTGCTGTGGGCAGAGGAGGGAAGCTGGCCGCTCCTCAAAAGCAAGCTGTTTCTTCAACTCTTGCTGTACTACTGGTAGCCTGGCAGATTCTTCAGCATGGCCAGTCTATGCTGGGCCTAGGAGGTGGGGGAGGGGTTCCCCAGCCTGAGCAGTCCCCAGGGGTCCAGGAGCCTCTCCAAGGGAGGGAGAGAGAGTTCAGAGCTCCAAGAGAGGATCCAAGAGAAGAGAGAGATAAAATGGTTGACCACTGCTTTTATGTGCCTGGCCTGCTGGCGGGAGGGGCTTGCAGGCAGCAAGTGGTCATGGGAAGTCCTGGACTCCATTTTGTCTCCTCACATATGAAAGGCTTTCTTCTGTGTGACCCCAACAATGTGATCCTTGAGGATCCCGCAGGTGCACAGTCTGCTTTGTGAAGGCGTACGGTGTCATTGACTTTGACTTTGGGCACTTTCTCTCCTCTCTCTTGTTCCACTGTTAATGTTTTATTCCATTTCTCACTTCCCTGTGTCGGAGCGTGTGCAGACATCAAGTGGCACCTGCAGTAGTGGTGGTGTGGTGTGGCACGGTAGCTCTGTTATAATTCAGTCCCCGTTTGTTTCTTTGGTATGTGCAGTATCACAGGAGTCTAAATACCGCCTTTCAAAACTCGATTGAATCTCAACTGCAGCGTTTGCTCAGGGGTAGCAGATTCTTGAACATATGTGCTGGATTTCATCAAGAAGGTTTATCACTGATTTTAGTTGAGCCTTTGTGTTCTCTTTGGTCAACGGTGGAATTGCAAACACTGATCTCAGCCTGGGAAGGGCTTGGGGTCCCCCAGGCAGAGTTGGAGGAAGTGGCTGGGGAAGGAGGCTTCTGGGCCTGTCTGCTTAGTCTGTTAACCCCACAACCCGGCTCTGCATAAGTGGCAGAAAATGGATGGATGGATGGATGGATGGATGGATAGATGGATGGATGGATGGATGATTTCAGTTGAGGGAAGTGAGGTCACCGTATAACATCAGGCAGTGCCCCGGGAAGGAGTGCGGGCCCCAGGTGGGTGAAAAGATGGGAGGACTCTGGTGCAGAGGACATGATTTCATTAAATAAGTATAGTGCAGATAAAGAAATAGGAAATATAAACTATACAAGGTAACAGAAGAGCAAGAAACCAAAACAAAATGCTGTTGTAACGCCGGGCCTCCAGCACTCCAGATCACCGGCCTATTAATATCCGACCCGCATTCCACAATCCACTGTGATCACCAGCATCTGTTACTCATTGTATCATTGCCATAGCCTTGCCTATATAATAGGGAGCTTTGCATTCAATGGGTGCAAAGTCGCGTAAGCCTCACAAGCCTGTTTTTCAGCTGCAGTCTTTTATGGACTTATATCCCCTGTATGGTATAAACCTAAACTCTAGCGCTGCACTTATTATTTATGTTCAGTGCAGAATTGTTGTAATTAGGAACCTTGCTTCCTATGTCTTTATTTTCTGATGCGGAAGCGTTTTTACTATTGTCTCAGTACAGCGCATTACTTCACTACAATGCAGGAAGGCAGCATTCTGATTCATCTTCGCATCTGAGTCCAGTTCCACTATTCCTGCTTTTCTGTGCACTCTCAACAATGCACAAGAAAAACACTTACGGTTGTTTAAAAGGTGCTACAATCCAAGGCTACCTGCGTGTGAGTGGGGAAACAGAGGTATAAATGGGAACAGAGGTTCAAATGGACTGCTAAATAATTGATCAATAACCAGGTGAGCACAATTAACAATGAGCAGAAGGATAATGGGTTAATTGGAATAGGCAGGTAGCGGAAGGGAACGGGAGAACAGGACGGAGGTATCACAATCTAGCTGTTTTGAATTTATTCTGGGTTCTTTTGTGACCTGCTGGATAAGTCGTGGAAGCACCTAGACTGTATAAAAAGATGAAAAAAACAGCCATGATGTCACCCATTGGTTTCAGCATACCATTTAGGAAGCCTCGATTTTGACAATTTGAATTGCGCCGTTTTCTCATTTTGCAACCGGATGTGATTCCTGTTGGACGAGAGCGTGAATGGAATATCCAGGGAGGAGCGAGGGGTGGATCTGACCGTATCAGACGAGGACCAGAAGATAGCCATGACCCTTAAGCATATTCTGGCTTTATCCTTTATTCTAATCTATTTTGGAAAGTGGGGTCATTTTCTCATTGACTTCTATAGGATTGAACTTCTTTCTGCAACCACTAATGTTGCCATCTGCTGGCCTTTATATAGAATGCAAATTTTAGAGATTTCCGCATTGGCCTCAGTTGTCAGACCGCGCCCATCTTTTTATACAGTCTATGTTGAAGCACTCTTGGAGGAATATGGTCGGCTGACCATTACCAGAAAAGTTCCCTCTGTCCCAGTGCCTCAAAAATTGCTTTATTTCCATTTCCAGACTGATAGATTCAAGTAAATTTGTTCCGTATTTTTTTTTGAAATCACGGCATCACATGCTGGTTTTTGCCAACTGCATCTCGCCAGACATGTTTTATGTATAGCATCCATCTCACTGGGGTATTTTTGGCTGACGTATGAGCCTCATGAAATTTTCAGAATAATAGCTGCGAAGTTTGAAAAATTCCCAAACAGAATATCGACCCTCGTACCCATCAAGTATGACCCTGGTTATACCTTGTACATACCACGTAAGAGACTATTATTTTTAGGGAAAGTCACCACGCAACTGCTCCGCAAGATAATAAAGTGCCTCGTGAGAGCTGCTTGTGAGCCTTATAAGGTAGGGAAAATGCTGGTAACCTTCAGAGGTGGACATTCCAGGGGTCAGTTAGAAAAGGTCCCACCATGTTTTACTTCCACCCATCAACTCAACTAGCTGATTTTCTTGACTAGCCCAACCTCTGGTCTGAAGGGCAGTTTTATTTAGCAAATACAGGAGGTTGGAACTAAATACTGGGGAGGACTTCTACTTTCTGAACCTGAATCGTCCACTTCTGGTAATCTCTCGGTATTGGCTGCACTTTATCTGCAAAGTTTACTCAAAATTCTTGGGACCTCCAACCCCGATAAAAGGGCATGTTAGCAGTGCATATGCTGCATATACATTGCATAGTCGCAGCGATGACGTGTCAACCTCAGCTGGATAACTGACCTCGCTAATGGAATAACGAGGCACATACTAGCCCTGTGGCCACTACGTATGTTACAAACTACCCTCCCTATTTCAGTAGCTTAATTAACCCTGCAATCACTAAAGAACTGCTGCGTAAACTCTAAATAACTCTCCCCACATTATTCTCCTACTCTGGATAACCTGCCGCAAACTTTAAAAATTGATTTACGTGGCGAGTTATTCATTAAAAATTCCCCGATGAGACCAGTGCTTAAGTGATGTTCAGATTACACAGGGCTGGCTGTAATCATGCCTTGGTGTGTCTAGTGAAACCTTACCCAATTATGTATCAAATTTGTTTAACTGGTCAATTTTGATACAAAGGGGGTAATTGAAGACCTGTGTGCAAGAAGTACTTAAGTCACATGTTTTGAAAACTTTGACCCACAAAATCTCAAGAGTATTATTTTGTGACTTCGGTAATCCTTGCGCATAGGTCTTCAATTACTTTTTCTCATAGGGCCTGGAAGGGTTGGATTGCTTTCTCCTTCAATTAATTATTTCAAACAATTATTTTAAAGCTGCATTTTGTAATCACTTGGTTGGACTGAAACATTTATGCCCGACAAATTTGCAAAAGTAGAAGAGATCAGGAAGAAGGTAAATAATTTTTCACACTGCATAAGCACAACAACAAATTAATTATATTTATTAGCACTGCAGCAAATCAATGGGACTTTGATAAGCAGAGGAACAGATTAATGAGATGTCTAAATGAGCAGTGTAATGTGAATAAAAGCCACTAGATGGCAGCATTGACCTTTTCTTTTGTTAAGCCCAGACTGGAGCTAGGTTTGGACATGTCCTGGGCATGTCTGAGACAGAAAGTCACCGAGAATTTAAAAAAAAAGTCTAAAAGGTGGGAGGGGTCTGCAAAAGAGTATATAAAATTGAGAGAGTAAAGTAGTAGGAGAAATTGCAAGGAGAAGGGTACATGCAACCAGACCTGTCACTTCTTTTCATGACCTGTGAGGCTTTTTGTGGATTTTTGCCTGTGTTGGAGTATTTTTCCTCACCCAGGACATCACCAAGTAACCCCACCAAAGGGACTGTAAATATTTTTGTTCTTGTATTTAACAATCTTGGTCAGTAGAGTAGATAGTAGATTAGTTAAAAGTCTTTGATTAATTAAATGTGTTTAAGTTTTAAAATTGTGTCTGTCATCCCTTGGCCATAAAAAATTGGGGGCTGCTCCGGGATAGACCATCGTGTGAGTAATTTATTGAAAATCTAACATTTCAAATTATAAAATTGTTTTCTGAACTTTCCTATATATATATATATATATATATACACACACACATTATATATATATATATATATATATATATATATATATATTGTTATGTGTTAGTGTTTTTTGTGCAGCGTTGTATTGCATTTGTGGATGAGGATTTGTTGAATGCTGTTTTGCTGCCTTGCTGGTCAGCTATATTTGTTTTGTTCATTTGGCACCCTCTGGTGGCGTGTCTGTAAAACATAATCTGATGTAATATCTCACTTCTATGTAAAGACTAGTGCTTTCTAGAAGCTTCTGGCACCTTCCTGCCTGGAAGGGGCGGGATTTCCCTAGAATCCTGTGGATCTTTCTAGAAGGTTGCTAGTCTTTATAAATGCTGTAATTTTAAGCACAGGAGAGCAGACAGCAGAGGAGAGCAGAGCAGAAGCAGAGTTTTGCTTTGGCAACAGAGATAATTAGTGGCATTAGAGTGTTATTAGGAATTAAATAGTGGATATTTTTTTGAGGAACTTTTTTTTATAGAAGAATAAATTTGTTTTAGTTTGCTGGTTTTCTTTGTTGTGATTTTTTTCCAAGTCAAAACAATATAACAATAACACAATATATATATATATATATATATATATATATATATATATATATATATTTATTTATAAATTTACAGCTGCTGTCCGACACGCCAAGTCTGAATACTATTTGGCTATTACTACGGAAAATCTAAATAACCCCAGGGCATTTTGGAAGTCTATTAAGACTATCTCTACTACTAAAACACAAAGTGAGCTGCCTCCCTGTATCTAGCTTGCTGCACGTTGTATCAGGGGTCCCACAGGGATCTGTGTTGGGCCCACTTTTATTTACTATTTATATAAACAAGTTTGGCTCAAATATTTTTAATGTACAGTGTCATTTTTATGCTGATGACACGGTCATTTACAGTTGTGGTGACACACTTTCTCAGACCTTTGAGTACTTGCAGGCTGCTTTTAACACTGTACAATCTCGGCTATCCGAGTTGAAACTTGTACTGAATGCAAGTAAAACAAAGATGGTTTTGTTCTCAAATATTAGAAGCTCCACAACCATTCCGAACATTGTAACCCTGCAGGGAAGCCTGATAGAACGCGTGGCCGAGTACAAGTACCTAGGATTTGTAGTTGATGACCGCCTGACTTTCAAATCACATATTGAAAGTCTTGTCAAGAAGCTTAGACTAGGAGTTCATTTCAGGAATAAATCTTGCTTCTCTCCGGCCACAAGGAAGAAGCTCGTTGAGACTACTTTCTTGCCTCTTATTGATTATGGCGACTTATTATATATGCATGCCTCCGCCAAGTATTTGGCTTTACTAGATCCTGTCTATCACGGTGCCCTGAGATTCATTACAGGGCGCAAATCCCTTACACATCATTGCACCCTGTACAATCTAGTCCAATGGCCCTCTTTAGCTCAGTGCAGGTTAACTCGCTGGCATTTATTTATTTATAAATCTATTATTGGGAAGTTGCCCTCATACCTATGCAAATACATGTCCCTTAAGTCCAGCACTCGCTCTTTGCGTTCTAATGATACCTTCCAGCTCTTTGTACCAAGGGCGCGTACAGAGTTAGGGAAGCAAGCTTTTAGGATTGCAGCACCTATCTCCTGGAATCTTTTGCAGCTTGACCTTAAGCTAGGGAACCTGGTCTCGTTCAATCAATTCAAGGATCCATTAAAAAATCTTGAGGCAGGCACACTTGGCACCTGTACCTGTTTCTCAAGCTGGGTCAGATTTTTATTGGGTTCTAGTATATGATTATTGTTTTGCTTTGTTCTGTTTTTCTGCTTTGTCTATTATGTATTTATTGATTTCATTATTTTTGGGTTGGTTGAATCAATGTACTGGTAGTTTATCTGTTCTTATGTTGTATTTTTTAAGTGTAACCTTTATTTGCGGCTTTCTTGGCCAGGGCTCCTTCGAAAAAGAGACTTGTTCTCAAAGGACTTCCCTGGTTAAATAAAGGTTGAAAAAAAGAAAATATATATATATATATTGACAGATCAACAGCAATGGATGATTTCTTGGCATCACCAACCGTAGAGGTTTTGAAGTCTTTTAAAAAGACAGAACTGCTCGAAATATGCAGACAGTTAGAGCTGACAGAGGTAAACCCAGCCATGCGAAAAGCAAGACTGGCTAGAGAGATTCCTCACCCAAAGACAAATCTGGTGATGGTGCTCAGAAATCCAGTAACAGGTCTGATCAAAGTGTGAAAGCTGACAGTGACAAAAGTGGTCTAGTTTGCAATTATTGCAAGAAATCTGGTCATGTTACAACTAAACGTTGTTTCCTTAAAGCTAAGAAAGAAAAAGAAAAGGATACCAAACCAAATGCCTTTGTGAAAACAAGGTTAGAAACCCCAGTAGTAGATGACTGATCTGCTAAATTGCCTGCTCCTTGTGGAGCTAAAAAGCCTGATACTGACTTTGTGAGGGAGGAATTTCTTCCATTTGTGTCAGAGGACCGTTTGAGGACTTATCAGACGCGTTTATCAGTTCTCTGCTCAGCCAGCCAGATGGGTCTGGTGATTCTGATGTGTCTGGAGACTTGTCTCTGTCCAGAAAGCGGTTGATTCAGGAGCAAACTAATGATCCTGAAATTTGTGTACTAAAGAGGAGAGCCCTTCCTGATAAAGAAATAGACGCAGTTCCAGTTGGGTATTATCTCAAGGATGGTGTGTTGATGCGGAAGTGGCGCCCTCCTGATATCCCTGCCAATGCAGATTGGGCAATGGTCAAGCAAATTGTTGTTCCAAAGGACGACAGGAATGAGATCTTAACAATGGCTCATAGTTTACCTTTAGGAGGTCATCTTAGTGTTAACAAGACTGTTGATAAGATCATGAAACACTTCTTCTGTCCTGGGCTTCGGAAAGATGTTTCTAACTTTTGCAAAACCTGTCACACTCGTCAGGTAGTTGGAAAACGCCAGTTAGACCCACCTGTAGCTCCATTGTAGCCTGTCCCAGCATTTGGGGAGCCCTTCTTTAAGGTCATTGTTGATTGTGTTAGTCCATTACCCAAGAGTAGATCTGGAAATCAGTACTTGTTGACAATCATGTGCATCTACTAGATTCCCTGAAGCCATACCTCTACGCAACATCAAGGCAACTGCAATCTTGAAGGCTTTGATAAAGTTCTTCACGTTGTTTGGCCTTCCCAGGGAGATTCAGTCACACCAAGGTAGCAATTTCACTTCCGGATTGTTTCAGCAGGTTGTGTATGAACTAGGTGCCAAGCAGATTCTTTCTAGTGCCAATCATCCAGAGAGTCAGGGTGCCTTAGAGCAGTTTCATTCCACTCTCAAGACAATGATGAGGACTTATTGTTATGACCATGAGAAAGACTGGGATGAAGGGGTTCATTTGCTGTTGTTTGCAGCTAGAGAAGCAGTGCAGGAGTCTACTGGATTCAGTCCGTTTGAGCTAGTGTTTGGTCATGAAGTGAGAGGACCTTTGCTATTGTTTAGTGAACAATGGCAAGAGAAAGAGCCGCATATCAGTCTGTTAGACTATGTTAGCAAGTTCAAGGAAAGACTGCGTGCAGCTTGTGACCTAACCAAAGAGAACTTGAAATCAAGTCAGGGAAAAATGAAAACTTGGTATGATCATTAGGCTAGAAGCTGTGAGTTTAAACCAGGAGACAAGGTTCTTGTGTTGTTTCCCTTGCAGTCCAATCCATTGCAGGCTAGATTTTATGGTCCGTATGAAATCCTAACAATTCTCAATGATCTCAATTACATTGTGAAGACTCCAGAGTCTGTCATCCCTTGCTGTCATAAATGTTATAACAAATTGGGGCCATAACAGCAGCAACTGATCAACGAGGCATCAATAAGCACAGCAACCAATGAATGAGATATCCGTAAGCACAACACTTAATCAATGTTGCATTTAGGAGCTCGAAAACAAATAGATGTGACGTCCATATATGTGCAATGCACTAAAATCAATGAGGCATTAATGTGTACAGCACCAAAACTGAGACATTTTTAAGCATTGCAACAAATTCATCCCATTTCACTGGAACAGACTCGCACCCTAAATTCCTATCTTTACAGTGTGTCAGAATACTAATAGTATTTTCTAACGTCACACCTATTGGCCCAGACTCTGTTTTGTGCAGGGAGGATGTTGTCAATACACACTATATTTCTGTATAACCTGTCTTCATAATGTTGGGCACTGATGAGTTCACAAGGTTAAACAGAGAAAATATAAATCACACAACCGAACATCAGCTTTCAACCAAATCCTGTGCCTTCTTTCATTATCCAACCATTAGCCAAACCGTTTCTTTCTCATCTCATGTAATTATTTGTTGAAAATTCAAATGTTGTTTTTGATTGAAATTTTTGAACTATCCTATCGCACGCAAAACTGAGACAATGGAGTTGATACATTTAAAAAAAAAAAAAACAAGATCACTCTAATTGGTGCCAAATTACAAGAAAAAAATTTCTGCATACAAAACTTACATAAATTGTAGGAGAGATGAACTCAATTCAGACACACCAGATGTAAACACTATGCACATGTATACATACCTTCACTGCTCACAACACACACACACAAACACACCCTCTCTACTCCGCCTGGCTTCAGTTCAAACACCACACCTCCAGCTGAGGGCAAAACCAGGAAGTAACTCTTTCTGATTCTCAGTTCCAGAGAAACTAACCTCCGTTTCTTTCAGTGGAACAAATTGATACTATTTGCTTAAACTGTAAAATGGCTGAAAGTGGAGTTTTTCTGGATCAGGATCAGTTCAGCTGTCCGATCTGTCTGGATCTACTGAAGGATCCGGTGACAATTCCCTGTGGACACAGTTACTGTATGGACTGTATAAAGGGCTACTGGAATCAGGATGATCATACTGGTGTCTACAGCTGTCCCCAGTGCAGAGAGACCTTCACTCCAAGGCCTGTTCTGGGTAAAAACACCATGCTGGCTGAAGTGGTGGAGAAACTGAAGAAGACAGGACTCCAAGCTGCTCCTCCTGCTCACTGTTATGCTGGACCTGGAGATGTGGTGTGTGATTCCTGTACTGGGAGAAAACGCAAAGCTGTCAAGTCCTGTCTGGTGTGTCTGGTCTCTTACTGTGAAACTCACCTCCAGCATCACCATGAATCCCTCGCCCTTAAGAAGCACAAATTGGTCAAAGCCACTGGAAACCTGCAGGAGAAGATCTGCTCTCATCATGACAAACTGCTGGAGGTTTACTGTCGTACAGATCAGCAGTGTATCTGTTATCTGTGTACAATAGATAAACACAGAGGCCATGATACAGTCTTAGCTGCAGCAGAAATGACTGAGAAAAAGGTGAGGAGTGACACTTTATTCGCTCATCCTTTTTTCTATTGCAGATATTGTCTTTGTTTTATATAGTCTCTAATACCCGCTTTTCATTACATTTAATACTTTTTATTTCAACATTTTATGCCTTTAAAGAAGCACTGAGCGCTGCCCCGTTTCCAGGTCTGAAGTCAGTAATTCAAAAGCAGCCGGAGCTGAGCAGGGAATCTTCTCTCTCTCATCACACTCCTCCCCGAATGGGAATCAACATAACTAGAGCAACCTGTTCACTCACACACTTAGCTATTAATACAGAGCGCTTTACCGACTGTTCAACAAATATTTAAGTTGGAATGTTAAAACATTGCTCAACATTGCCATATGATAGAACTACAACCCTACTAGTTGTAGTACAGCCACATTGTGGAAAATGCAAGTTAAATCAGTGTTCTACTAATGAAAAAAGATCTATAGATGGATCCCCTTATGAGAATATCCTATAGTTATTTCACAGTGTGACTATTGTACTCATTGTATAACTACAGTATTACTATAGTTTGCATTGTATAACTAGAGTAATACTATAGCTGTCACATTATAACTTTCGTACTACTTCAGCTTTTAGGGTGTAACCACAGTACTACTTGTATATTATCCTTGATTAACTACAGTATTACTGTAACCAAGCATAGTACAAATAAAGTAGCTGTCACATTATAATTATGGCAGGACTACAGCTTTTAAGAGCATAACCGTAGTATTACAACCCCATTTACAAAAAAGTGGGGACACTGTGTCAAATGTAAATAAAAACAATGCAATGATTTGCAAATCACATAAACAATAAATTGTAATGAAAATAGTTCGAAGACAGCACGTTCAAAGTTAAAGCTAAAAAATGTTATTGTTTTTAAAAAAGGATTTGCTTATATTGATTTTGATTCCAGCAGCACATTTCATAAAAGTTGGGGCAGGGGTTTATTCATCATTGTGTTGCATCACCTCTTCTTTTAACAGCACTCACAAAGTATTTGGGAACTGAGGAGACCAAATACTGCAGCTTTGAAAGCATAATATTTCCCCATTCTTTCTTGATGCAAGATTTCAGCTTTCAACACTTCATGGCCTCCTGTGTCATATTTCTCGTATCATGAAGCGCAAAATATCCTCAGAGCATGACAGGTTTGGACCACAGGCAGGCCAGTTTAGCACCCAGACTCTTTAATTACTGAGCGATGTCCTTGTATTGCGTGCAGAATATGATCTTTGGCATTTTCTTGCTGAAATAATCAAGGCATTCCTTGAAAAGGATACCTGGATGGAAGTATATGTTGCTCCAAAACTTGTTCAGCATTAATATTGTTCATTGTTCATTGTTCATCCAAAATATTGTTCAGCATTAATGGCGTTTTCACAAATGTGCAAGTTAACAAAGCCATGTGCACTAATAGACGCCCGAACTATCATGAACACTGGCTTTTGAACTGTATGCTAATAATGAGCTGGATGGACCCCCTTTTGTTTGGCCGGGAGGATGAATTGTCCATGAATTCCAAAAAGACCAGAGGACAGTTTTCTACTTGACTGTGTCCATCTTAAATGAGCTTGGGCCAGAGAAGGCAGCAGTGTTTCTGGATTTGTTTAGCTATGATTAAATGTTTACATGGCTCTACTCACCAGCATTAGTTCACAGATGTGTAACTGAACCCCTGAAGTGATTTCCACTACAGAAACCTGACTTTTCTAATGCAGTGCAACCTGAGGGCCTGATGCTTGTGGCCATTAAAATTTGTTTTCGGTCGTGTCTCTTGTGTACAGAGATTTCTCCAGATTTTCTGAATCTTTAAATTATATTATGTATCATAGAGGAAAACATCCCAAAATTCATTGCGATTTTAAATTAAGAGCCGTTATTCTTACATTTTTGAAGTATTTGCCCATACAGTCTTTCACAGAGTGGTGAAGGCTTCACTACCTTTACTTCTGAAAGATTTTTTATACCTAATTATGTTACTGACTTGATACCAATTAATGTAATAAGCTGTGAGATGTTCCACCAGGTGTATTCCCCTCACACGATACAATTTTTCTAATTGAGTGTTCCAACTGTCCAAACTTTTTTTAAAATGCGTTGCTGACATCAAATTCAGAACAAGCAGATAATTTTTCAAAAAACAAAATTTCTCAGTTTAAACATCAAGGGGCTCTAATTTCTTGGCGCAGCGCAGGTGGTGTAGCGTGGCGCAGCCCATGCAGTGGTAATTTCGTGAGGTGCGACACCGTGCGCAGCCTTTGGTAGACGAACATGCGCCGAGATGGGTGTGGCGGCGTAGTAGGGGGAGGTGTCACATATTTATCAGGACGCAGTGATAATTTTATAGAAAAAGTCTTTGCTGCAATTGCGCAGAAAGCTTGCCAGCTCCAACCTGGTTTAATTTCTGTGCAGTGGTAATTTGGCTGACCGGCGCACAGTGCGCACATGTCACCGAAACCTCACAGGCAGGTTTCCAGAATGTCAGGCACATTTCAATACAGTAAATAATTACAGGAAGCCCTATTTAAAGTAACTATCAGAGTAAGGACATAAATTATAGTATCTACATCGATTGTCCTGACGTCAGATGTCAGGTGGTTGGCACGCGTAATGGAAACTTGACCTGGCTTAATCAACGCAGCTGAATCTGTGATGCAAACTAACGACTTCACATCTTTCTCAGCCGACCACAAACTGGATAAATATATATATGTACAATATATATATATATATATATATATATATATATATATATATATATATATACACTGAACAAAAATATAAACGCCCCATGTCAAATATTGATGCCACATGGAGTTAACAACTCTAAGTGAGCATATGCTGACTTTTACTTGTACAATAAGGATATTTCTCTGGATTTGTGTACCATTTTTTAATCCATCTCTCTGTCAGTGAGCATTTGCTCAGTGATGCAGTCATTTCACTCAGTACATGGGTGTGGCATTTCCAGACGGTGATCAGACAGAATGAGCATTACCCAGACACTCCTTATACTGGGGACAATAAAGAGCCACCCCAAAATGTCAAATTTCGTCAAAAGTCATCATGCCTCAGATGTCTCAGGTCATGCGAGAACGTGCCATTGGCATGCTGGGTCCAGGGATGTCCACCAGAGCGGTTGCTGTGCAGCTGAATGTTAACTATCGGACGATAGGCCGTTTGAGAGTTTGTTTCCGACAGAGGGGCTGTACTGCAAATCGACCTCATTCACGTCAGCCTTGTGCGACCACACCAGCACAAGATCGCTACATCCGGCTCGTCTACCCGCAGGATCAGCTCAAATCAGTGACACACACAGCGGATAAGACCGTTGATCTGCACAACAGACGCATCACACCACAGACAGTCCGTAACTGCCTGCAAGAAGCCAACTTGCATGCTCGGCTTCCTCACCGTGGTCTGGATCTCACCGCTGTCCAGCGTCGGAACCGACTCGCATTGGCAAACACACATCTTAGAAGGCCCTAGGCACGCTGGAGGAGAGTGCTATTCACAGACGAATTCCAGTTCCAGTCTTTTGTTAAAAAAAACTCAAAATCTTGACATGGAGCTTTTGTTCAGTGTATATATAGCATGCTTGCGTTCCATGCTCAGTAAAGCCGCTTGCACACTGGACACGAAACAAATTTTTCACACGACTGATTTCTGACAAAGTCAATTCAAAGACGCGATAGTCAGACAGGCTTTTAATATAGCTCCGTGTCCGAAAGTCATACAAGTATTCCAGGAATTATTAGAATTGCAAACTTGGCCATGTTTGTGTTCGACCTGGCTATTGACTTTTCTTGGTCTTTTTAGCCTATTCGTCTGTTTTCTTCCGTTGAAGATAGACAACAGCCTTTATTCGGTTTTGCTTTTGAAAATTAGTCAGATGGATCGAACAGATTCAAGCTTTATTTCCACACCAGAGATAAAATAGTACTTGTAGTCAGTGAGCAAATCAATTCCATGACCATTGACAGTGTGAATAAATTATTGCATGCACGAACAAGACTGTCCGAGGCGAAATGCAAAATACTCCATGTCCAGCATGCAGCAAAAAGTAAAAGTATTGATATGAGAGCACATTTATAATGAAATAAAGAATAAAATATATCACCAACAAATGGAACATCCAAAGAAGATGACCCGCAAATAAATAAATCGCAATGTTCATTGGATGTTCTGTTGCTAAAATGTTTCTTTTTATTCTTTATTTCGTTATCAATCTGTTCAAATCGTCCTCTTTTTTTTTTTTTTTTTTGGCTGTCAGACACGGAGGCATTGTACATTGTCCCTACCCAATGTCGACTCACTTTATTGAGCAGAGCTTAAGCAGAAACATTGATTGAAATTCTTGGTACTCATCTCGAAGAACTGAGCCCTCTTATCAAAACATTCACGTTTAATATCTAAAAGAGTCCGTAGATTTGAAGAAATTAAAAACAATAATCGATATTAAAACCCTGTCAGACTTTCGGACATGAGACACTGCGTTCAACGCAATCTGACGTGCGAAAAATTCGTTTCGCGTCCAGTGCGCTAGCAGCTCAATACTCTACTATTTTTGTCACTTAGGTTTCATCGTTTTTAGTGGGGGAAAGGAATACAGCCTGATTGCTATGATGTCATACTGAGCAAAGATCACATATTGAAAATAAATGTAACGTATCTTGCATTGTTGTCCATGCATGTTAATCTCAACATTTTCAGCTGCAACAGGGTGTAATAATAGGAACACGATATCCATCGTTTCTCTTCCCAATGAGCAACCGTCATATTTCATTCCAACTTCATACGTTTGAATGATCTGACGTAGTTTCGTTTTGAAATTCCATTCAAGTTTGCTCATGGTAATGTTATGGCCCCAATTTGTTATTACATTTACAACACAATAGCAACAGCAACAGCAAGGGATGACAGACACAATTTAAAACTTAAACACATTTAATTTTTAACAAAGACAACTAACTCTTTACTCTGCAACTCAGACCAAGATTGATTTACAAGAACAAAACAGAAATATTTACAGTCCCTTGTTTTGGTGGGGTGGCTTGGTGATGTCCTGGGTGAGGAAAATGCTCAAACACAGGCAAAAATCCACAAAAGAAACTTCACAGGTCTTGAACAGAAATGACAGGTCTGGTCACATGTATCCTTCTTCTTGCAATTTCTCCTACTACTTTACTGTCTCAATTCCTCTCTTTATATACTCTTTTGCAGACCCCACCCACATTTAGACATCTTTTTTTTATTTTTTGGGACTTTCCCCAGACATGCCCAGGACATGTCTAAACATAACTCCAGTCTGGGCTTAACAAAAAAAAAGGTAAATACTGCCATCTAGTGGCCTCTATTACAGTAATAATTCGCGAATGCCCTAGCTAGCCAGCTAACTCATATTCGTAATGCTTAATATAGACGTAAGCGGTGCAGAAAACATGCCTAAAGCAGCTGATTCAAATGCAACATTAACACATCATGCAGATATAGGACAGAGGCTTCGATATTCCAACACATTAAAGGTGAGGCTAGGAGCTCATTTGACTGGTGAAGATTTGACTCGGCTGTGTTATACCCAAACACGCCTTCTTTGCCACTTGCGCGGGAAGGCGGGGCAGAGGCCGGACAGAGGAGTGCTTGCGGCAGGCTACGCCAGGCACGTAATTGCAACATACGCCTGGACACACCCCGTTGTCGCGGCGCACCCCCAATTCGCTGCACCTGCGCTGCACCGGCGCTTGGTCTACGAATTTAGAGCCCCTAATATGTTGTCTTTGTTCTATTTTCAATAAAATTTAACGTTTAAATAATTTGCAACTCATTTCATCCTGTTTTCATTGAAACATTCATTTCATTTCATTTCACAGCGTCCCAGCTTCTTCAGAAATGGGATTGTACTATAGTCTCATTGTTTAGCTGTAATATTACTATAGCCTGCCATAGAGCTGAACTAATAGTATAACCACAGTATTACTATAGCCCTGCTGCTGCTGTAAATGATAGTATTTTGATAGATAACCGTGATATCATATAGCTTTTGCAAAATTGCAGCATTACTGTAAGTTTTGATAACTATAATATTACTGGTCACACTTTATTTGAAGTGTTGCTCATAAAGGCTTTATACAGCATGTATAATACCTTCATAAATTAGACATAATGTCTTCATAAATCATGCAGAAGCAAATGTCATGCTTTGTAAAGGTTGAAATAACATCCTTCTTCAGCATGTGATGCCAGCTATGATATAACTGACAGTGTCAATTAGTTAGTGGCTAAATGCAATAAAGGGCAACATTATCAGCAAAGTGACATTGTCATTGTCACATCTGGAATCACAGACTGAAGAAGGATGTGTTATTCCACCCTTTACAAAGTATGACATTTACTATTTACGATTGAATGGTAATTTTTCATAAGGGTCATGGCGTCCCCCTATCAAACATTGGCGACTTTTCTCAATTGTGCAATGCAATAACAGCATCAAATTCATGAGGTTCATAAAATATGTATTTACACACAAAAATAGTGAGTACAGTAAGTAAATCATCTAACTTTAGAATATATGTGAGAAAAATATGTATGAAATTTGGAGCAACATATCCTGCCGTCTGTTCCAGGGATGTGCCGGCATTTTCTAGCAAGACAATGCCAAACTTCATTTTGCACAGATTCCAAGTGCTTGGCCACGTAAGCAGAGTTTGGTTGAGAGACTGGCCCGCCTGCTGTCGGGATCTGTCTCTGACTGAGAATGTACAGTGCATTATGAAATAAAATATATGGCAACAAAGGCTCCAGCTATATAGCTGAACACCTCCATAATGGAGAAATGGGGGAAAAATCCAATTGCTAGACTTTAGCAACTAATATTTTCAGTTCCAAAACTGTTAATGAATGTGATTCAAAGACTAGGTGACTGTGACAGTCGTCTAAAATTCTCATGTTGGAATTTCAAATTTTGTGTTCCCGCACTGTTTCAATACAGGAGACCAGTGGCTCTCACACTCGGTTCTTAGAACCGCCCCCCCATGCTGGTTTTTGTTCCAAGTTTTATGGACATATCAATTGTGCCGTGAAGACTAAAAACCCTTTCACATATTGTGCATATTTTTCTACACTGTGAGGAATCTCAGGTAAAAATATTTTAAAACATATCAAATTAGACTCCGAGAAAACTGGAAAGCTCCAAATTTTGAGTTCTTTCAAAATAATTTACCTGAACTCAATAAAATAAACATGATGAAAACAAACTGGGTGTGACTATTGTTTGCCAAATAAATTGTTAGTTTTTGCTACCATGTGTCGACAGTTTCACCAATTAGGAACCAATTGATTGTTGATGTTGATTGAAGTTTTGGTTAAATTGTTACTCTTTGCAGTTATATACACTAGTGTCTAATGTATCTCAATGTGGATATGAAATTTTTATTCCTCATCGCATGTATAGATTTGTAAAATGTGGCATAAGAGGATAAATAACTGCTCTCAACAACTAGTTAAGATCCTATGATTGCAATTGTATCTCAAACAAAACCAGCATACAGGAGAAGGGCTGCCTGGACCGAGTTTGAGAACCACTGCAGTAAAAGGACTTTTCAAATCAAAAAGTCCAATTTGATTTTATTCACATTTTCAGATAGTGTTAACTGTTAAGAATTAGAATTTTATTAGTAATATACTGCATAATAATATTTATCATTATTCAAAAATAATTGCTCACCCAAGTGGTGTAAAATAGCTCAACAACACAATACAACAGTTATTAAGGAAAATAATTTCTCCACAGAAACAGCTGGGTGAAATGAAGAGTAAATTCCAGCAGAGAATCCAGGAGAGCGAGAAGGAGCTGCAGGATCTGAGACAGGCTGTGCAGTCACTCAAGGTGGGTACTGACCAGAGGAGAAGACAACAGCTGCTGCTGGAAGAGCCATTTCATGGCTCAGTCAGGGCTCTCCTCCAGTCAGCCAGTGAGGAGCCCAGTGTTGGGCCACTTTCCAGCCCTGTGGGGCTCAATCCCACTGAGACACACTGTGGGGAACAGGCTGTGTGGGGTCCCAGTAAGAGCTGAGTGAAAGGCCTAGTTAAAATGTACAGCCTCCTCTCTCTGTGTCTCCTAACAGCTCTCTGCACAGGCAGCAGTGGAGGACAGCGAGAGGATCTTTACTGAGCTGATCCGCTCCATTGAGAGAAGGCGCTCTGAGGTGAAAGAGCTGATCAGAGATCAGGAGAAGGCTGAAGTGAGTCGGGCTGAAGGACTCCTGAAGCGACTGGAGCAGGAGATTGCTGAGCTGAGGAGGAGAGACGCTGAACTGGAGCTGCTTTCACACACAGAGGATCACATCCATTTCCTCCAGGTAACATCACTAGCTCTCTTAACCCCCATTAAAACAAAAGCGACAGCGCCAACTCAAAATCAATTGTTTAGAATGTCGACCAATTTTTCAAAATACTTCGAGCGGGTAAAATGAGCTAGTTTTGATCAACAAGACGAAGCCGCAGCTCACCACTGTACTAATTATGCATATTTATAAAATACTAAATGACTCTGAACAAAACTAGATGACTATGAGTTAAAAATAACTAACATAGCTTTAGCTTCTTAACTAAAATACAAATGACCTGAACAGATTAATTTTAGCTAGCATTGTGAATGTTAAAAAATAATTTGTAGGTTATGATTAGGCTGGCTTATTGATATGCATAATTAATACTGTGGGCAACAAGCGAAGAGCTGCCGCAATGTAATCCTGATCGTAACTAGCTCATTTTACCATCTTGAAGAAATTTGATTAATTCTTTTAAGAACAATTTATTTAGAGTTGATATAGTGTATTTGCACGAAAGCATAGAGGCCTAACATGACCCAATCAACAGCAAGCTAGACAGCTGACTTCCCCCCGCAGTTCTACTGAGGGTGAGGCAGGCATTTATGGTGTAGTTGCTGTATTCCAAGCATGGACTGAATTGCCAATGGATCCAAGACTGGTGGCTTCTGCTGTCTCGAGCCAGCCTCCTTGTGGCCCAGGCCAGTAATTACAGTACATTTCAAGTCCCAAGAGACATTAGCTCAGTGCCCTGAGCATGTCCCCTAGTGGAGCAGGATAGTAACTGCACTGGCAGCCCACTGCTCCGCAACCATACAGCACACAAAATGCTATTGCCCCTATTACAAATTAGTTGTGTTTGTTTGCTATTTACTGTGTGATGGGAGGAGATGATTTTTGTTTGGAACTAAAGTGTTCATCCCCTGAAAATATATTTTTCGCAGCTCAGTAAAGTTATAAACCCGCTCTTTGTACCCAAAAATTAATCATCTCCATTTCGAAGTCATCATGATTGTCATCTCACTACTATAATTAATTAAATTTCAATTTTTTAGTTGTGCATTCATGCAAAGTTATTCTCAAAAGTTTAGTTACACAAAGTATGCTAATTCCAAGATGACAGTAATTGCCAATTAAAACTTTTGAGTTGGATTTTGATGCACAAAGTAAGGTTTAACCTACTGTCTGTACTTATTAGCTAAATACATCTGTCCTGGCAACAAAAATGAAAATATTTTGAGCTAAATCAGTGTAAACAACATTAAAAATCCTGACTGCCCACAAAAAAATCCATATATTTAAAGAAGATTTTTTAACCTGGGAATGTCCCACAGCGGATGTGTCTTTTTCAAGGACACCCTTGGAGACATGCCAGACAGGGGATAAAGAGGAACAGGGAAAATCCTTTGAAGAAATTTAAGGGTTCAGAGCCTTGTGGAAGGTCCCGAAGACAGAATTTTTTCCCAACAAATTCTCACCAGATCATCATCAAGACCCACTGGTAACTAGACTCTTCCATTACCAGTCAAGAGACCTCCCACTAAGCTTTGCCAAGCCATGCTAAATAGATCATTCTGATCATGGTTTTTAGGCAAAGAAGCAAGAATGACACCCTTAACCTCGGTTCAGAGGTAACGTGTACTTAATTAAGCTTTCAGCCCTGAGTGTACTGCAGTGTGACCGGCACCATTGTGTGGTGTGAATGGGTCAAAGGCTGCTAAAACTCGTGTTCAGTATCCTGTATAGATCGCAGGTTTTCTGTGACATAGGGGTGTGACTATCTGCACTGTGTACATTGTTCATACATGGTGAGGTGCGCTTCTCACTGACAATGATCCTCTCCTGGAATCTGCCGCAGAAATCATTTGTCTGCATGTGTCTGTGCGTGTCTCTGTCTGCAGAGCTGTCAGTCTCTCTGCACCCCTCCTGGACCTGGAGACTTACCCAGCATCTCTGTCAGTCCACACATCTCTTTTGAGGCCGTGAGGAAATCTGTCTCTGAACTAAAAGAGCAACTGGAGAATGTTTTTAAATCAGAGCTGATGAATGTTTCTGGAAAAGGTTGGTGAACAAACTCCGCAGCAGAAAGTGTGTTTAGCCACTGCACACAACGTGCCGGAGAGGTGCTCGGCCTAAGATTCACTTTTACATCATGAGAGGCACTTTCACAGTTTAGTTATTAATAAGGAGAGGGATGAATGATATTTTGGTCTTTCTCGGGTTACACTGCATTATGTACACTATTTACATATATGTTCAGAAGTTTGAGCTCACTTTTTTTGAGAGGAAGGCACATTTTTCCATTAAAATACCACAAGTGCATTGCCCGTGGGAATCCACGGGGTCTAGGAGTAGTTTCAATTGGTCTTGGGGTTCTGTCTCTTTCAGCATTTGCACTGTGGCAAATGTCTTTCTTCATTGACTGAGACGTTTTCTCTTGCGGGCTCTCTTAGCTATCATTCCTTCAGCATTTGCATTTGATAGAACTATTGGTCCTATCGACTTGCTGTTCTTGCGAGGGTCTTCCTTTACCCAAAATACATAATTATGCTAAATGGCAAATATCAGCTCCACACGGTTTTCCACTGATTCTCTTGTGGCCTGGCATCTGTTTTTTGGGATTCAGGAAGAATTGGCTTGGTCATGTGATGTTTTCATGGAGACACCATAACAACGTGATGACATCATAATGGTGCACTGTTCACTATAATATAAAAGTGAAGTGGACTTTGGTCATGTGACAGAGCAATTTCCAGGCTATTTTCCAGTGATTGGCCGGACACACACTTGCACGCACACACGCAGAGTCCACTTCGTTTTTACATTAAAGATGAAATTGATTAGAAATACAGTGTAGATGTTGAGAATGTTGTAAATGACTATTATAGATGGAAAAGGTAGATTTTTAATGAAATATATTGCTGTAAAAAGTTTGCCTCGGCCCGACTTCTCCTATTTTTGTTTGCCATATTAAAATGTTTCAGGTCATCCAACTCATTTTAATATGAGACAGACAATGTGATTAAACTCAAATGCAGATTTTAAATGATCATTTCATTTATTGAAGGTAAAGAGTTATAATAACCTATAATAACCTATATCATACATGTGAAAGATTGATTGCCCTGTTAAGCCAACTGGTTGTACCATGCTTAGCATCAATGGCTGCCATCAAATATTTGCAATGACTTGCAATGAGTCTTTTACATTGCTGTTTGGGAATTTCTGCCAGTTTTCTTTGCATAATTGTTTAGATTCAGCCTCACTGGAGGCGATTACAGCATGCACTGCCTGTTTAAGGTCATGCCACCACATCTCAGTTGGATTAAGGTCGGGAGTTTGACTCAGCCACTCTAAGAGCTTCATTTTTTATTTTTGCTTTGAGCTATTCAGCAATGGACTCGCCTGTGTCGTTCGGAACATTGTCCTGCTAGATTGCCTAACTGTGCTCGAGCTTTAGGCCACAAACTAATGGCTGGACATTCTCCATCAGGATTTCTGGTAAAGCACAGAATTAAATGGTCAAATCAATTTCGGAAATTTGCCCAGGCCCTGAAGCTGTAAAACAACCCCAGAACATCACACTATCACCACCGTGTTTGACTGTTGGTATAATTTTTTTAAAATTGAGGAATACTGTGTTAGCTTCTTGTCAGATTTCACGGGACCCATCTCCTCCAGAAAGTTCCACTTTTGACTCATAAATCCACAGAATATTATCCCAAATATCTTGAGTCATCAAGATTTTTTTTTGGCAAATATGAGCAATAGAACTGCGCAAACTCACTCTAACCAAAACCGAAAGAGAAGTGGGAGTCCCCAGTGAACATATCACCAAGAAGTCAAGTACAAGCCCAATTCCAAAATAGTTGGGACAAAGTGTAAATTGTGAATAAAATCAAAACACAATGACTTTCCAATCACACCAGCCAGTATTTTATTCAAAATAGAACAGAGATAATATAGAAAATGTTGAAACTGAGAAATTTTACAATTTTATGCACAGATCGAGCTCATTTCAAACTTGATGACTGCTACAGATCTCAAAAAAGCTGGGACAGGGACCTGTTTATCATGGTGTAACATCCCCTCTTCTTTTTAACACAGAGTGGAGACGTCTGGGCATTGAGGAAACAAGTTTCTTGAGTTTAGCCATTGGAATTTGATCCCAGTCTTGTTTAATACAGGCTTCCAGCTGCTGGAGAGTTTTGGGTCTCCTTTGACGGACTTTTCATTTGATTATTCGCCAAATGTTTTCAATCAGGGAAAGATCAGGACTGCAGGCAGGCCAGTTCAGCACACAGACTCTTACACTACGAAGCTGTTGTAATAGCTGCAGTATGTGGTTTTGCATTGTCCTGCTGAAATACACAAGGCCTTCCCTGGAATAGATGTCGTCTGGAGGGGAGTATATGTTGCTCTAAAACCTTGATATACCTTTCAGCATTCATGGTGCTTTTGAAAACATGCAAGTGTCCCACACCATATGCACTAATGCATCCCCACACCATCAGAGATGCTGGCTTTTAAACTGAACGCTGAGAACAGGAGAGGTGTTCTTTCTCCTCTTTAGCCCGGAGGACATGACGCCCATGATTTCCAACAAGAATGTCAAATTTGGAGTCATCTGACAACAGCACACTTTGCCACGTTGCTATAGTCCTTTTTAAATGAGCCTTGGCCCACAGAACATGACGGCGCTTCTGGATCATGCTCAACATTGGCTTCCTGTTGGCATGATCGAGATTTAGGTGGCATCTGTGGATGGCACGGCGGACTGTGTTTACAGACAGTGGTTTCTTGAAGTATTCCTGGGCTCATTTAGTAATGTCAATGACAGAAACATGCCAGTGAGTGATGCAGTAGCCTCTGAGGGCCCGAAGATCACGGGCATCCTGTAAAGGTCTTCGGCCTTGTCCCTTACGCACAGAGATTTTTCCAGTTTCTCTGAATCTTTTGATGAGGTTATGCACTGTTGATGATGAGACCTTCAAAGCCTTTGCAATGTGACATTGAGGAACATTGTTTTGACACATCCCTTTTATAGCCAATCATGTTACACACCTGATGCCAGTTAATGTAATTACTTGTTAAATGTTCTTTCAGCTGATTCTCTTATAAATTAATAATTTTGTTCAGCCCTTTTTTCCCTGTGTCCCAACTTTTTTGAGACCTGTTGCAATAGAAAATTTGAAACGAGGTAATTTTGTGGATAAAAATATAAAGTGTCTCAGTTTCAACACTTGAAATGTTATCTATGTTGTATTGTAAATAACATATTGGCTCATGTGATCTGATAGTCATTGCATTTTGATTTTATTCACAATTTACACTTCGTCCCAACTATTTTGGAATTGGGGTTGTACCTGAGAGTCTCTAGTCTGAGAAACAGAAGCCTCACAGGTTCTCAGGTTTAGTGGAAAGAGCACAAACAAAGAGGAACATTTGTGAGACGCAGAACAAACGAAAAGATGCTGTAGGAGTGCTTGACGCCCTCTGTCAGGCATGGTGGAGATGATGTTATGTTCTGGGAGCAGTTTGGTGGTGGCAAAGTGGGAAATTTGTGCTGGGTAAACTGGATCTTAGAGAAGGAAGATTAGTACTCCATTTTGCAACGGCATGCTATTCCCTGTGGTGTTTCTTTGGAAGACAATGACCGAAGGCACTGCTCCAAATTATGCAAGAACTATTCGGGGAAGATGTGGCCAGCAGGTATTCCCAAAAATGGACTGACCAGCATAGTTACCTGATCTCAGCCCAATTGAGAAGTCTAGGATGCAACTCGACCGCTTGGTCTGGTAGAAGTGGCCATCAAACAGATCCGATTTGTGGGAGGTGCCTTAGAGACCAGAGGGTGAAATTTATATTTATTTAAATTGAAAATCATTATGTTTAGCATTACTAATGTCTTCACTGTATTTCCCATTCATTTTGAAACTCGTTATAATCCCAAATTTCTTTCAGTGATCTGGATTCACCATATAAATTCACATGAGACTAATTAATGTATGATAATGAATTTCCGGCTGAAATCTCTATATTTTCACATTTGGAAAAAAAATCCAGCGTTGAGTATTGAGGGTTTTGTGGAATATAACCTTTCTGTCCGGCCAGACAGTGTCTTCATATATTTTGATTTATATTTTTTATTGAAAACACAACATTTTTAAGTGATCCCATAGTTTTGACCCGTATTGTATCACAGTAGGTGGAGTGACATCAAAAACTCTCACAAGCTCTAAATAACCCGAAAGGTCTGGTGTTTTCTGTGTGAACAGGGATGAGGCCACCGAAGCCCCCAAAATGTTTGGTGGATCCCCGCCATCGATCCCCCTCCCATCGTCAGTCTTCTGGAATTAATTTTGGCCGGAGTGGGATATCTGTGAGATGAGACAGCAAACTTGTGAATAAAAAAAACTCCTTTCATAGATGCCAATTCAAGTGTTTTCAGGTTTTAAGATAAGATTTTTTGATCTCGTCTCATCTAATTACGTATTTGTTTAGTTCTGGGAAGGCAGTTGAGATCGACGTACAGTATCAGCTTTTATTTCCCCTGCATATGTAATTCGTATTTGCATTCAGTTTCATTTGCTTGGGATATTTTTTTAAAACAAAATCATATCTCTCCCAAATTTTATGTTATCTCTCTCTACAGTGGGAAAAACCAATGTTCACATACAGGAGCCAACGACAAGAGAGGACTTCTTGCAATGTGAGTCTTTAATTAACTCTTTAAATTGTAGGTTTTTTTTAGCTAATTTTCTCTTAAACTAAAATGCATACTGTTCTTAAACCACAGACTGCAGGCATAATCATGATTATGTTTGAAAGGTGACCCTCAGTCGGTGGCTCTCAGAGAGTCAGAATTGCGGAGAACATTACCAAATTGAGAAACATCGCTGGAAATAAATGTTTTGTCCGTCAGAAAATGATTTTATGTTTTTTCTGTCCCTATGGCACTGTGACCAAGCTTCATCAGCCCAGAAAAATAATACAGCCAAGCCAGATGGCTAAACAAATGCAGGTTCAAAAAATAATGGCTGTGTAGCCAAAAATGAGAATTTTGCAGATGCTTTTTCTAAGTTATGTTCGTGCATGTTTCAACAAACAATTTGGAGAGTCCAAATTTCCCTGCGTTCCTAGCTGCAGTTCTGTTTGCTTTTGCTTCAGTTTTACAGCTTCCTTCAATCAGGTCTCCTTGCCCAAATTTAACTTCACTCTAACATACCCTTCTGATTCCCTGCACTGGTGTGCGATTGTATATGCGGAATAAATCCGCTTCCAAAACTCCTTTGCTTCAATAATGAAATCCTTCCCCGGCCAGAAACCATTGAAGCAATTCTTCCTCGCAAAAATTTTATCCCATGGTTATCATACACATCCATCTGTTGAAAGTTTCAGACCACTGGCTGTCTGTGTAAACTACAGAATTATATTTTCCTGTTATATTGGAGTGAAGGCTGATAGGCTGAAACACTTACTGTTCTGTTAGATCAACACATAATAGCCGGTGGGTCAATTTATTTTGTTCCTCAAGCGCTACTGTACTATTTATAGCACTGCATCATGAGGAAAAAAAAGCTAATTATAGTGAAATTTGCAAAGACACACAGCTAATACCTCTGTATCAAAATGAGTTTTGTGATGTTTGGCCATGCTTGCTTGTTTTGTGGATTATAAACAATAACAGGTTTTTATATCCGGACGGCTGCCAAGGTATGAACATTGATCTCGACATATTTTGACTAATCTGAATGGTGCTTTAAGATTGAACCTTTGGGACAGCATAGTCAGGCTCTGGATTGTTATGACAATTTCCAATGTTATTTTCCCTATCATATCCGAATCTCATGCAGTTACAATGTTGAGCCCTCAAACGTTCAAACAAAATATTGTTCTACAACATTGCACATTATCTGACAGTTCGAAAATACAATTATACCTAGCGGCCCGCCCTTGGGTGGATGCTAGCAAAAGGGTTAAACTTGAATTAAATGAATGATCTATGAGGTATTAAAACAAAATATCTGGTTTGAATATTATTTTAAGCTTTGGTCCACACATAAAGTGGACAAGGGAGAGCTGGAGACAAAGATTAGTTTAGGATTCTAAAAAGATTTTAGAAATAAACAACCGAAACTAGCAGGGCAAAACTGACATCTATAACGTCTCTGGTAGAGCAAGTGCAAAAGCAAATTTTTTGTCACAAAAATTGCAGTGGTACAGCATGAAATTGTGCAGCCCACATTTTTATTTGTAAGTCCCGAAAATATCTTGGCATAGGCTACTTGGTGATGCTTTCAAAGTTTAGAGTATACGAAAGTCCTATGCGCCTCAGCCAAGTTTTAAAAGTGAGGAAAAAAGTGCTCAACAGTATAGGACCATAAATGTAGAAAAAACTTTTACCTGGGCACTTAAAAGAGACTCCTCGAAGTAACACACTGGAGCTCTCTTACAAGTCTGCATGTCTTACTGCAGGGGGTAAATGACTGACGTTTCGACAAAAAGTCTTCCTCAGAATCATCAGAACACAGGAAGAGGTGGGGTATATATACCCGTCCCCGTAATGATAATTGACAGCCATTATTTGGGGGAAATAATTACAATGTACATCAAAAAATAATAGATAAAAGGCAGAAAAGTGAACAAAAAATAAGGCATTCATGTAGACCAACATTACCCCTGTGGCAAATTACAGTGCGTATATTTACATAATATGTAGCCTACATGTTCTGACTACAATAGATATTGGACCACAGTCATCCAAAAGAGAGATCAGTTAGAGGAAGCAAGATGAATTAGGTTGGTCATTAACTCCCCTAGAATCTGCTGCATTAAAGGTGCACTATGCAAGTTTCTTTACTTTCACTTCTGTTGACATTCAAACTCAAACAAAACAGAGGTAGCCCACCCCTCCCTCCTATAGTTCCCTCCCATAGTTCCCTCCCTCCCCTGCTTCCATAACTGTCAACTCTTGTCTGTGATTGGCCGGAAGTTTGTTATGTTATGAGGCACAGCCTGTTGCCCCTTGTGTTTATTTGCAGTTTGTGACGGCTGTGCGGTCTCCAGAGCCCAGGGTTTTTTTAATGGTGAACTTAGGGGCAGGCAGGTAGCGGATCGTGGAGAGATGTCGGCGAATTGAGACAAAATACAATCGCGCAGAAAGTACACAAACTTGCACAGTACACCTTTAAGGGAATGGATCCAAAAAACTTCCCTGCGAAGTAATTTGTTAGTGATATCGCCTCCTCTTGTGGACGGCATAACTTTTTCAATTCCTAAGAATTTAATGGAGGAGACCGAACCGTGATTAGCCTCCATATAGCGGCGCGCCATAGCATAATCCACATTCTTGTTCCGTATGGCAGGTTTGTGTTCAACAACTCTAGTTTTAAGTGTCCATTCTGTCTGGCCGTCATAAATTAAACCGCATGGACATTTCAACATGTAAATGACGTGAGTGGAAAGACAGTTAATAAATTGTTTGATCTCATCTGTGGTGCCATTGAGAGGATGGAACAAGAATTCAGCTTTATGTGAATTAGAGCAGTGGGCGCAGTGGCCGCAACAAAAAAAAAGCCGGCTGGTGGACCCAGTAGCCAAGTGCTGGATGCTGTAGGAGCCGTACAGCTATGTACAACATAGTCTCTGATATTAGGAGATCTTTTCAAAGATAAGAGGGGCAATTCAGAAGCGACATCTTTTAATGATGGCTCACTATTAAGTATTACATGCCAGTGTTTTACGTATTATATTCTTGGTCACACTTTAGATCAGGGGTGGCCAACCCTGGTCCTGGAGAGCCGCAGTGTCTGCTGGTTTTTAGTGTTACTCAGCACTTGATAGATGAATTAAAGCAGTTGATTACACACTTCACTTATCTCACCTGGTGTCAGGTTTAAATTAGGTGGAGAAAACCAAACTCAGCACACCCTCTGGCTCTACAGGACCAGCGTTATCCACCCCTGCTCCATAAACTTTTATCTGTACTTATACTTTGTCTGCATTACAACTACGCTAAATATCCAACCATATTGACAAATGTTGGTCAACACATAGATTGCTGTCACAGCCTGCAAGTCTGCTTAATTGGCTCTAGGAGTCTTGTGGGTTGTTCCTGCTAATTGCTTGATTGGCTCATTATTACCAAATTAAACCTGAGACACCAGGTGAGATCAGTTAAATGTGTAATCAACTACTTTAATGCATCAATCGAGTGTTGAGTAACACCAAAAATCAGCAGACACTGCGGCTCTCCAGGACCAGGGTTGGCCACCCCTGCTTTAGATGAAGTGTTGCTGATAAAGGCTTTATAGAGCATGTATAATGCCTTCATCAATGAGACATAATGTCTTCATGAACCACACATAAGCAAATGTCATGCTTTGTAAAGGGTGAAATAACACATCCTTATTCAGCATGTGATGCCAGATGTGACACTGACAATGTCACTTAGCTGACAATGTCACCCTTTATCGCAATTAGCCACTAGCTAAGTGACATTGTCAGTTATATCACCTCTGGTATCACATGCTGAATAAGGATGTTATTCCACCCTTTACAAAGTATGATATTTGCTTATGTGTGGTTCATGAAGACATTATGTCTCATTTATGAAGGCATTATACATGCTCTATAAAGCCTTTATGAGCAACACTTCAAATAAAATGTGACCATATTCTTTATTTGACCAACGTGTGGGTCATATTCTGTAGAAAAATAAAGACGTGAAGAGGCTTTCTTTTCTGGTTTTTTGGTTAATAAAGTGGACCGATCAATGCTCCACTCTAGGCTCAGAGGGCAGCCTCAACACCACAACCAGTATATAGACTGTGTGTGTGTGTGTGTGTGTGAGAGAGAGAGAGATAGAGACATCTTAGCAAGCACACTCGCAAGGTTCTTCCCGAATCCTGGTGAAACGCAGTTCTAGTTGGATTTATTTTCTGTCACATCCAGATGTTATCCAGATATGAGTTGCATGAAATGGCTAGTATAAAGTAGACATAGAACAGCATATTTTCTCTTGGTTCTTGATGCATTTACGTTCATAACTTGCTTTAGAAATTTCACATATCTTCTCATCCATCAAAGGTCCGTTTCCAAAAAGCGTAGCTGCTAACTAAGTTAGCACCTTATGAAGTTCGTTCATTCATGGTCAATGGTTCCAACAATGTAAGGGAGCATCTGTGATTTCGGGAAACGCACCCCTGATCCTTGTAAATTCAGTGGCAGTCATCCTGCCATAAAACATATTTATCAAAAGTGATTATACGTTACACATTTGTACAGAGTGAAGAATATCACAAGACTGATATATAATTATGAATAAAATCATAATGATTCCTGTTGAGATTTTCGTATAACGGGTGAAGAGTCAGGGAATGTCACTGAAATGATGCATCATCAAGAAAATACACAATTGAAGAAAACTATGAACAATTGTATTATGTTTTGCAACATTATGTTAAATACCGACCACTTTTCTCTCCTCTGTCAGATTCCTGTCAGCTCACACTGGACCCCAACACTGCAAATAAACATGTCTGTCTGACTGAGGGGAACAGAATGATGACCTATGTGAGACAGATCCGGTCATGTCCTGATCATTCAGAGAGATTTAGCCACTGGCCCCAGGTGCTGTGCACAGAGGGTCTGTCTGGACGCTGTTACTGGGAGGCTGAATGGATTGGGGATAATGTTGTTTCTGTAGCAGCATCATATAAAGATATCCAAAGGAAAGGCCAAGGAGATGACAGTCATTTTGGGTTTAATAAAAAGTCCTGGAGTCTGCGCTGCACTCCCTCTAGTTACTTTTTCTTGCACAATAAGAAAAGCACTGCAATCCCTGCTCCCTCTTCCTCCAGAGTTGGACTGTACCTGGATCACAGGGCAGGAACTCTGTCCTTCTACAGCGTCTCTGACACAATGACCCTCCTGCACAGAGTCCAGACCACATTCACTCAGCCCCTCTATCCTGGGTGTGGAGTTGGTTTTGGATGCTTCATAAAACTCTGTGATCTGGAATGAAGGAGAGACAGTTTGTGATTTTGGCACTTTGGGGTAAAATTCTCTTCTTGAGAAATCGCGTAACAAAGACATCCACTGTAGTATTATGAGTGCTTCCTGTTTGTCTAGCTGTCATGACCTTTTAGAGCTACAAGAATGCATGCAATTACATAATTGAGAAGAGCTGGAAGTGCTCTTTATTAAGACACTAACCTGAACTGTATAGCTTTTTCATTTTTGAGATAGTTGTTGAAAGTTTGGTGTGAAAACGCTTGATCAAAATGAGCACTAGCGCTTCAGATGCTTTAGCAGAGAGTCTTCTAGTTCAGGAGAGTGAGTCTGAAGAGCTTGAACAAGAGTATAAGGGTGATGTTCAGCAGCAGAGCATTGAAGTACCTTTTTCACATGGAAGGTCTCATATAAACCTCTCGTTGTGAAATGCCCAATGGATAATTCATACAAACGTGCAATTGTGGTTCAGAATTAAATTTGAGATGGAAAAATAAAGGAAAAATCACTGAAATGAGAAATAATCAAGAATGAAAACAAGTCAGAGAAAATAAGCAACAATCAGTAAAATAAACAATCTATTACAACCCCTTTTCCAAAAAAGTTGAGATGTCGTGTTAAATGTAATTAAAAACAGAATGCAGCCGGAGGGCACTCGGTAGAGTGCATACCTCTGGCGCACCATATATCTGTTCTTTTATGTTCTGGATCACTTCCAAAATTAAATAAACTCTTCCTTGGACTACTGCCTGTCACCCTGCCTCATCTCGTGCCAAACCGTTCTTGACATTTAGAGTTTTCCGGTCAGAAATATCACATGAACCTGTTAGACACATATATTTTAATTCTTTTAGATCCAAAATCCAGCTTACGTTCCAGATAACTTCCAAAATTGAATCAACTCATCCTAGGACCACCAGCTATCATTGTACCAAATTTCATGCCAAACTGTAAAGAACTTTTTGAGTTATCCAGTTAACAGACTGTGAACGGAGGAATGGAACGGAGGCCCAGCCGCGACACAGGAAATGGTTTCTAAAAGCCACCCAAGAAACGCGAGTGACCACTAATGGGAGAAACGGTAACACACAAAAGGAGCATAACTCCTCGGCGATTGCACTAGCAAAAAACAACTCAGAAAAAGTGGGTGAAAATCCTTCCAGAAAGTAAGAGCTTTCTCATAAGAGACAGACTGAGTAACCACTCCCTCCCGCTGAAGCACGACTGAACCGACAGAGGTCTGCGAGCAAAGACTATACTCCAACAAACAAGCCCTACTGCGGGACAGAACATATACTCTGATGAACAGAACAATAAATAGGATGGACAAACACAAAATCCTAAACTCTTTCAAGGAGTTTCCTCCGACTAAACGCTAAGGGCTGAGTATTCCTCACAAGAGTGACACAAAAGCACTGAACAGCGGAGGACGAGCTTATTAAGTACCCTCTCCACAGCTGCAAACAATAACCAATCAACCACCTGATCAGAGAGCAGGATCACCCTCAGGTGGTGAAGAAACTTAACAGCAGGCAGCAACCCCCCAAAACCATGACACAGACAGACAGACAGGCAAACAAACAGACAGCAGTGTATGAAAGGACAGAGGGACCGGGGGTGGGGAGGTTACAGCCCTCAGCCTGTTTTTTGCCGGAACTGGTTCTGCAACTTTTCGGAGGCCTGCCCCCCCTTGGCTCGGGTTACGAACCTAGCTAACCCTCTGAGCCGGCCCCTTAGGCATTCCAGCTAGGTGATTGGGAGGTTCACTGCCTAGCAACAGACCCTGGCAACCTCTGTCCAATCAGCGCTACCCTGCTCTCCTAATTTAGGCTCACTGTCACCCCTCTGAGGTTAGTGACTGAACTTTTGGCCGGAGAGGACTGACTGTGGTGCAGTGAGGGGATGGTGGTGTGCCAGGTGTGCGTGGGTGCGAAAAGTAAGAGCTTGGACATTGTTATATGCAGATACTGTTGTATTCCATTAACTTGCAAATGAAGTTAGAGCTTGCCTTTGTTTGTATGTTTGGTGTTAGCAGTAAAAAAATATGACAAAGGAGGCCGCAAAGTTTTGAGCAGCTGAAATCCTACATCAAGCAAGAATGGGAATAGATTTTTTTTTTTCAAAACCGCAGCAGCTGTTCTCCTTAGTGCCCAAAACGGAGTTTTGTTGAAAGAAGAGGCGATTGCACACAGTGCTAGGCATGCTTACTTGTGTTACCAGTATCAATTTAAAAATTAGCTGATATTTTTCAAAACACAATAACCTTTCTCAGCTCCAATATTTGATGCATTGTCTTTGTACTATTTTCAGTTTAATGCATAGTTAAAATGATTAGCAAATGATTGCTCTCTGTTCTAAATGACATTTCATACAGCATGCCAATTTCTTTGGAAACCCTTGCAAAATACTGTGTTGAAATTAGCAAAATATCTACTTTGAGCCATCCCCTCTTCTGCTCCATTAGACTCCTGTCAGCTCACACGGAACCCTAATACAGCTCATCAGTTCCTCCATCTGTCTGAGGGGGACAGAGAGGTGACCCGTGTGGGACAGAACCAGTCATATCCTGATCATCCAGAGAGATTTGACTCCTGGGATCAAAGTGCTTTGCAGAGAGGGTCTGTTTGGATGCTTTTACTGGGAGACTGAGTGGAGTAATAATGGGGTTTATATTGCAGCATCATATAAAGAGATCAGCGGGAAAGGGAGGGGGGATGACTCTGCTCTGGGACGTAATAACAAGTGCTGGGCTTTGTTCTGCTCTCCCTCCTGTTACTCTTTCACACACAATAATGAGAGCACTGAAATCCCTGTTCCCTCCTCCTCCAGAATAGGACTGTACCTGGATCACAGGGCAGGAACTCTGTCCTTCTACAGCGTCTCTGACACAATGACCCTCCTGCACAGAGTCCAGACCACATTCACTCAGCCCCTCTATCCTAGGTTTTGGGTTTTTTGGACCAGATCTTCCATAAAACTGTCCAATCTAGAATGAAACAGAGAGAGGGGAGAAAGATATATTCATATATTTTGCATCCTAATACCATAATATCTGTAGCAAAAGAATCATGACTGCATTTACTAGGCCCATCTATCCTGGCTTTTGCTTATAGTGCTGTGTTGTTACAAAATACCACATACAAAATATCACACAATAATTTTCCAAAATAATTGACATTTCTCTGCCAATTCAACCTTTGTAAATGACACATTTTTAAATCAGTGGGCACACTTATAAAATAGGATACTTACTCCCCAGCTGGGGGGATCGTGTCCTTGCGTTCTGCGATGCTCACATGCAGCCGTCCATCAGTATTACCTCAAAATTTCATATCATCAGAGCCCACCTGAGAACCTTCTGTCATCAGCACAACTGTGGTCGAGGCCGGTTCTGTGAACTAGCTTTTGAAGAGGTACATGCTGACTTTGCAAGGTTTTGGGGCCGTCGCTATGTTAAGGACAAAAGAAACAAACTCTTCAGACTAAGACATACTGTGAAGGAGTACAATGCCGCATTTGTGACATTTCACTGAACGCCATATGTGACGAATGAGACGTTTTGGAAATCAGCTGGTTATTGTACAAGAATCTGGTGTCAGATTTAGTTCATGGCAATCTTAGAGTGAAAAGATGTTCATTCTTGAAATTTAAAACTGGATTCATTTTAGTTTGTTGTCATTTGCAATAAGCTCTTATTTGAAAAAGGGTAATTTGTTGCCGTGGCAACTATTATGTTGCCAATACTTTGGCAAATAAGATACAAACCGCTTTTTACTGGCATGAAAGAGCAGTGTGGTGCCAAAGAGAAATCTTCCGGTAAATTCTTCGACCAGCAGTTACCTTGCAATACGTCAAAATGGCAAATTAAAAAAAAAAAAAAATCTCTCAAAAATTTCCCATCCGATTGTTTTTCTGTCGTCACAGTGTTAATTGTGATGGTGAGGACTGCCACACTACACAGGTCCCATTTGAGTACCTTTTTTCCCCTTGACTTTTCTCTGGTTAAAACCCAGGCTGTGTGTGTGTGTGGGGGGTCAGGTTGCTGCTGCTCTCTGCCAATGGCTTTCACGCGTATGCATGGAAGGGCAGGTTTTTGGCTCTCCCTGCCTGCTGGCTTCTCATGCATACTCCTGGTTCGGTGGGGAGGCCCTAGAATAGAGCCATGCTGCCAAATTCATATATTGCAAATACATTTCCTGCAAATGATAATATAATTTAGGGTTTTGACAAAGTGGACCTGACTGAAATACAAACTTTTGTATGTTCCGTCAACTAAATCCGCTGACAATTACCTTCTGCTGTCTGTAATACAGACTGTTTCTTGCCATAGCAATGTGAACACACTAGATTGAAAGTTTTGCTTAGTATGCAAAAAATTTTCTAGTACACGCACAAAAAAAAAAAAAAAAAAAATCCCAGATTATGTCACAATATGTGTGGTCTGGATGATGCATGCAACAACTTTCAGGAAGTGAGCCACACTCAGAGAAAAAGGGGTGGATTGTTGATGGAGAAGTGGATACTTTTTCATGTCAGGGAGGAATATTAAAGACATATCCAGACATTGAGATTGCTCATCGCTCGGGTCCTGTAATGTGATTGGTCAGGGCTGGACGCTCAAAGCTGCCAGTCGGAGTTGAAAATCCGGAAGATCTCGAGAAGAAGGTGCACATTCAGTCTTTGCCACTTGATGGTGCCAGAGAACTGTGTATTAGAGGAGCTTTGAAGAGAGTTCACGGAAGAAATATGGAAGCATACAGTTAAAAATATGAGAATGCATTCTTAGAAATTTGCTTTCGTTTTCAAAATGCAAGCGCATTATTTGTATCATAATGAAAACTAAAATTTATTCCTTATACCCAAAACTATACAGCCAATCAGATCGGATTAGGCTGTTTGAAAATTATCCCGGAAGCAATTTCCCCTCACACTGAGATCCTGTCCAGTCAAGAGCATGGATAGTCAAGAGGAGCCTGAATTCAAAGTGTTTGCTTGAAGACTGTCTGAGCAATGCCCGTGTTGCAATTAGAATGACATAAGTAAGCACACAGGTAAGTAAGTAATTTTGATACTCTGGCACTTAACTGCTGACAACAAAATCATTCGCAGTTACAATTGCAGTCAAAATTGAATTGGAGGGTTACTTGCACCAAGTTAAGCTCAAGTGGTTGTTGAGTGTCAAGGAAAAACTGAAATAATGAACCCTATGAGAGGAGATATAGGCCGTAAACTTTTTTCCACTGACATTCTCTTTACTATTGTTGAACAATAACCAGCCTGGCTCAATGTACCCCTTTCTCACAGAAGAGCTGGAACTAGGCTGGCCCATTATACACCTTTATCATTAGAAAGCTGGAGCCAGGTTAGCTCATAATATTCCTTTTCCATGGAAGACCTGGAACCAGGTTGGCTCTTGTCAAGTATAAAGATTCATAATGATATGCGGCTTCACTACTGGCTGATTTAATGGAATTTGGGGGAAGTAGCTTTGTGACTTTATTTTTCAATGGTGGCCAGCAGACAGGGAATAGAAGAGTGACTGAACGGGGTTTTGTTGGGAAGCCCCTGGAAACGTAATTACTGAAAGAGCAAATTGTCATTAATATTAGGCACTAGTGCCCTATCAAAGGCATTGTAGCCCTCAGAGACCACACCTTTTAGACACAATTGCAATCGACCTGTTCTCATTTAAGATCACCTGATTAATAATCAAACAAATAATATAATAATAATCAAATTAATTTCCTGAATAATCAAGACTATTACATAAGCCTATAATGAGTAAGATCTTAGTAATTTTTACATGAGATCACAGATAACCGAGGCTACATTTACAAGACACATATACAACACAAAGTGACGTGTCATTGGAGGTAAGTTTGGCAAGGCAGAATCCTCATCTTTTAAGACCTGATTACTCTCAACCTGTTCCCCTTTATTTTTATTGATTAGCAATCAATTAATTGATTAACTTATTTACAAACCCCAATTCCAATGAAGTAGGGATGTAATGTAAAACGTGAATAAAACAGAATACAATGATTAGCAAATCCTGTTTGACCTATATTCCATTGAGTACATTGCAAAGACAAGTTATTTAATGTTCAAACTGATAAACTATATATTGCTCTTTTTTTCAAAAATATTTGCTCATTTTTAATTGGATGTCTGCGACACAATCAAAAAAAGCTGGTACAGGGGCATGTTTACCACTGTTACATCACCTTTCCATTTAACAATTTAACAACACTCAATCAGCGGTTGGGAACTGAGGACATTAACTTTAGAAATTCAAATAATTGTATTCTGTTTTTATTCATATTTTACACAAGGTCCCAACTTCATTGGAATTGGGGATTGTAGAAAGAAAAATCAGCAAAACAACTGGTCAGATTATATTTCCAGAATACTACTGCTCATTGCATCTGAACTTGATATACTTACAAGGCAGCAGAGATTTGCATATATATATTAGCTATAGTCATACAGGAGGCCAAATTACATGCTTTTTACGGCTTAAGACTAAATCAAGTCAAGTGCTATTTTGAAAATTACTGTATGTCAACTGTATTTTCATTGGCAGTTCATAATTTAATGAATTAAAGGCCACAACAATACATGGAATTGCTGAAAAAGTGGAGTTTTTTGTTTTCCAAATTATGGAGTTCCATCCTCGCAATCTTGCTTTCAAGCCAAACATAATAGAATCTCTTTGTCATTATCACACCTTAAACATCATAATTATTGTATGCATCATATTGAACTTATTATTATTATTATTATTATTATTATTATTTGGTGAATAGATAGTTTGAGTTCTAGTCAGGCAACAAACGTGAGAACAGGTTTAAAGTAACCTGGTCTAAAGAGGTAAAGTCAATCCCTACCCTGACGGCTTGTCTCTTAAAAGATGGAATGTTGGAAGGATGGCAATAATCCTTATTGATTCATTAATCCATAACTTTCTTTGAGTTCCATCCCTCTATATAGCATTTTTCAACAGCGTAATTTATTGTAAGATGGCATTTCTCTTATTCAAGTCGTTTTCAGTATTAGAATGAATACATTTAAAACTGAAAACATCTGTAGGCGTGGGAGACCCAATCAAACATTGCCTTAAAATGGTGTCACTTACAGCGCCCTCCATAATTATTGTATTCTCCCATCTTGGGAAACATTATAGGAGAAGATTAGGTGCTGTTTTGTTGGCAATAGGGGGTTGTACAAAGTATTAACATCAGGGGTGCTAATAATTGTGGCACACATGATTTGATGTAAAAGAATTATTTCTTAATGTGGGATTTTTTTCCCACTGAATACATGCACTTGAATTAAAGGCTGGATTTTCCTCTTTTTTTTTCATTGTGGTCCTATATTATTTAGAAACAAACTGAATTTATTAGAAGCTAAAGAACACACTTTAACCAAATTAATTAATACTCAAATTACATAATGTATTTCACTGTAAATGGCATTAGCTATAGCTCGAAGGGAATGATTGCATCAGCTAGATTAAAGTGATATTCCACCAAAAGCTTTAATTTGTATATCAATTACTCACCATTAGATGTCTTGAACGGATGAAGTTGTTCTTCACTTGGCGCAACTTTATGGCCACTGTAGAGTTTCGAAAAATTATCCAAATTCATTTTTTGTTGGAAGCAAATGGGGTCACCCAGTAGCGATGGGAAAACTCCACAAAACGTCAGTTGACAAACTTTCAAACCATCGTCCAACGCATCGTCCAGTATAATCCAAGTCTGCTTTGTCCACTCGTATCCTCAGAACTCTAGAAACGCAGTCATTTTTCACTAAAAATAATAACATACCACAGTTATGCATCAAGTAAGTTCATGCATTCAACGGAAGTCCCACCTCCTGGCTCGCTCATTGCCCAGAGACTCTGCTGCCACTCAGAAAAATACTCTTATAAACACGAGCTGGGAGGGGGGACTTCCATTGAATGCAAAACTGTGGTATTTTATATATTTTTTTTAAAGTCTATCCAAAGGGCTGGGGAACTCTTGTGACTGTGAGCCACAGAATTGCATGGATTTTGTGCGAATATTTGAAAGTCAAACGCTGGTCTACCGGCTGAGGCCAGACATACAAGCACGTGACCGTTAGGAGTGACTAAAGCTTGATTTGGATGGATTCCAGGCTATGTTGGGGTACTTTTGAGAAAGTGGGACTCAAAGTTGCCAGCCTCCTGTGTCATCTAGAGCAACTGGCAACAAAAACACTACATATGTTCCAAACTTAAGATATGTAAAATTATGCACATGCACTTTTGGTGTAGGTTTTGGATGTGTAATCATCATTTAAAGTGAAACCTACCTCCTTCTGAAGAGGATTCATCATCTTCTGATCCATTTGGGTCAAACTCTGGGTCTCTGTCATCTTCCACTTCACCATCACCGTCAATCATAGGATGCAATTCCTCATCAGTGAGATACCCAGCCGCCATGTTTGCAATGAATCATGGGAAGGTTGTGGGATGGCCTATTATGACTAAAGCAGTGCAGTGCATATGTGCAGGGGCAGAGAAGACGTTGGCTTGTATAAACAATCCATGTGGACAGATTGGGTTGGCCCATTTAGGAAATTGTAGATCTCAGTTTTCTGCGCTCAGAACCTCAACTGATTTTCGCCAAAAGTGCGAGACGGCCCAGTATGGCTCTTAGGGGCTCATTTCACGTCAGCATTGTTGTGGATGGTAAAATAACTTTGTGTCGCAATGAACAGTAAAGCAAGCTAAAAATAAATTTTCACGCCATTCTGCCGATTAGTCTTGTAAAACCCCACACAGCTCGACCAACGACGGAGGAGCCAGGGGCGAAGGTTTATGCGTGTAGAATCCAGCTGTTATGAGGCAATGGAACGTGTCAATTAAATCTTTTATGCCTGTGTCCTGCCTTGGACCCAGTTTGAGACTTACCTGAGGTGTTCTCAATAGTTCTCCATTCGAAAACGGGGCTAAGCCGAAATCACGGGAATCATCTAACTTAATGTTGTGCTGCGAATAATCCCAGGTGCACATTGGGACACACGCAGCAACTGAAAATGTCAGATTTATCAGTGATTTAAGCAAATTAAGCATAACGATTACAATGTTACTCTCGCTTCAAATCTGACTCCATAGTAAATTTAGAATACAAAATTTAGTTATATACTCGTTAAATATCTGACTCCAAATTAGAATTAGAATTGATAATTCAGGGAACACCTGCGCGGACTTCGGGGAGATTATCCCCGGACTCATAAATGCAAGCCTGCGTCACTAAAATATATACCCCCGGGTCTTAGTACTATTTCGGTTGCCTAGGTTTGTTGGTAGTACCAGAGGATTAAAAGTCAGTCAACACTATAACAGCATCTTTTGGCTTGAATTATAGCGAACCCAGATTCAAACCGCCCATGGACTCTTTCATAGGAATTTTAACAAATAACTGACTTTTCGTCCATGGGTCTTCTTCAGGCTAAAAACTCCCAAAGTCGGCAAACATGAATCCTTATGTTGGTAGATCCTGGCTGCCTATCTAAATTGATTAAAACCGATGCTCATCCCAAAGCCGCTGATCAGTCAGTCCTTAGTTGAGCATACCCCTAGGTCATCCGGCGTGACGTAGCTTAAAAAGAAGGTACAAGAGTTGAGAGCCACTCAAGTTTAAATAAATAACAATAGTTTATTCACCAGGTAGGGTAAGAGCTTAAATCTAGCAAATCAACATTACCCCAATTACAAGTTACACAAAGTTCATAAAATGAGAGAAAAGTCATACCTGGCGAAAAGGCTACATACAAATGGTCGTGCAGAAGTCCGAATTACGCTACCATTAAACGAAGAATATGCACGGACCAATGTATGGGAAGTCGGATACGAGCTTCCCAGACTTGGTCGTCTCTCTCAGATTTAAGGTTGGTGGCGCCATTGATCAGGCCGCACAGATGGCCCAAATCGGAATTTAGACTCCCCCCTCCGGAGGAAATAAGAAAACATTTATTATTCAAAGGAGATAATAAAAGTTCTTAGATCAGTGCCAGGACCCTTAGAGACCGACCTCAGGGAGGGGTCACAAGGCCCTTCTGCAAAGGGGGAGAGATGAGTGTAAATACCTCAAGAGATACCTCTGGTTAAGGACAAATCATTGCTGGGGAACAGAAACTATGTTTTCTTGAAATATAGTGGATATGAAATACAACTCATTCAACTCCTTGAATTTAGCTGAAGAGATGCATACCAAACACGATTACATAGAGAATTATGATGACGTAACTATTATGAATTTCCTTCCCAACTGACCCATTCCCCATGAAATTCACATCACTATTACCCCAGATATAATACAGTAATTCAGTGATGACATGAGGGCAGTTAAAACAGAGTAACAGTGGGTTTTGTGTAAATTGAAACTCTTAAATCAGAACAGTTGCAGTGATAAAATGAAAAGGTGCGGTGACAGTATGTCCAGAAGAGGTCACTATGGCACCAATGGGGCAGAGAGCACAGGTCACACCCTGCTGTGAGAGAAATTCCTTGCAGCAACCAAGCCATGCGCTCAATCACCCATGCTGAAGTGTCCAGTACTCGGCCCCCTTATCTCACTGTAGAATTGGGGGTGCAGCTGTAGAGGATGTATGGACCCTGATAACTTTTACTGCCCCACTGTTCCCAGCCATGCCTGACTGGAGACGAGGCCAGCTGTGGTGGAAGTATAGGTTTTTATGCCTTTATTACACCACTATGTTAAGAACAGGCACTTTTGATCGCATGTCCATGTTATCTCCTGGCTTCTCTCTTACAGTCTTTGCTATTGAGTGAATAATGTTAGGTTGTTAATGAAGTAAAGTAAATGGGAAGCAGTTCAGCGTAATCACTTGTAATGACATGAGATTACAGAAGGAGTTTTATACGCAACAATAGTGCTCTCTGTTGTCATATGAATTGCCCGGGAATCAGCTCATAGTTCATAATCATTTGCTTGATTCTCATGGCCATAAAAAAGTCATTTTTGGAATGCTTCCAGGAGTCTGTGCAGGGCAGCGATAAAACAGACCAAAATTCCTATAGTTAATGGAGACAGTAACTGCACAAGTAATTACCAATGAAATTATTTTGTCGGCCTCCACCAAAACTAAACAATAGTTCCGCCACAGTATATTTCAAGTCACTGCATCTAATTGAAAGAAGTGATGAATTTAACTTGAATAAGGCATCTCTCACACTCTGTTGGGGTATGTTATGCTGAAAAAATCCAGTCCGTTAATTTCAACATATCCTTCAGTTAGATACAGTGACTCTAAATGTGCCCTTGCAAAAGGCTGAGCAGGCAGTTACAGGGTTAAACTACTAAGAGGTGAATAAGTCATTTTTATTTTCTTCAGATGAATCTAACGTATAAATACTTGACAAAAACAGAGCTCTCTGCCTGGCTTTGGGCCAGCACCACTCCTCCTGCAGTTGAGGGCATAAACAGGAAGTGACTCCCACTCTCTGTCGCGCAGTTTCAGAGAAATGAAACTTAACTCTGCCTTTGTCTGAAAAAGCAGTGAAATGGCTGAAGCTAGTAAAGCTAGTATCTCGGTGGATCACGATCAATTCAGCTGTCCAATATGTCTAGATCTAATGAAGGATCCTGTGGGTATTCCTTGTGGACACAGTTACTGTATGGACTGTATTGAGAGCTGCTGGAATCAGGATGATCATACTGGTGTTTACAGCTGTCCCCAGTGCAGAGAGACCTTCACTCCAAGGCCTGTTTTAAGAAAAAACACCATGCTGGCTGAAGTGGTGGAGAAACTGAAGAAGACAGGACTCCAAGCTGCTCCTCCTGCTCACTGTTATGCTGGACCTGGAGATGTGGTGTGTGATTCCTGTACTGGGAGAAAATGCAAAGCTGTCAAGTCCTGTCTGGTGTGTCTGGCCTCTTACTGTGAAACTCACCTCCAGCCTCACTATGAATCTCCTGGTTTTAAGGAGCACAAACTGGTCACAACCACTGGAAACCTGCAGGAGAAGATCTGCTCTCATCATGACAAACTGCTGGAGGTTTACTGTCGTACAGATCAGCAGTGTATCTGTTATCTGTGTGTGATGGATGAACACAGAGGCCATGATACAGTCTTAGCTGCAGCAGAGAGGAGTGAGAAACAGGTAAGAGGACTGGAGATTTTGCACAGAATTCTCAAGCTTTTTATGACAATATGTATGTAGTGTCACCACCTGCTACTTTAAAATTTTTTCATTCTTCATGCAGGTGTTATTTTGGCTTATAAAGCGAGTGTTTCCCATCCTTATATGTGATTGGCTGAGCCGCGTTCCATGCCGGTATAAAATTACTATAACCCACTGTGGCAGGCCGCAGCACAAAATATCTCTGCGCGCAACAAACTACTCTGCGCTTAACTGACTCGTTAGGTTGCGTTTGTTTCAAGACTTTTAGCTCTAATTTCAGTGTTGGCGAAATTTAGCCTTTTAACCCGCTAACCAATTAGCTATCTACCTAGCTAGCTATTGCATTACTGAGTTCGATATCACTGTTGCGTTGCTAGCTACGTTGCTAACTAGCTCGCTATTTCAGTAGCCTATTAGCGATAAATTGCTGACTTTATTTCTTGTGTGTTTATTTTATGGCTATGTGTAGGGTAACCACATCCATTGTAGTGAACGCTAGCTAGTTGACAAGCTTGCTTGCAAACTAATGCACAATTCAACATATTTTCCTGGACACCGGCAAGTGTGGAGGACAAAAGTCAATCGTTCCCTACTCTTGCTGCTGGTTGTAATGATATGGCCGATCCGCAAAAGTTGAGAGCAAGGAAACTCCAAAACCGAAACGAACGTAAAATTATTTAACATGGCCTTCGGGAGACATTCAAAATAGCCTGCTTTCATAGTATATCTACATTAGCGAGCCCAAATAGCCTGATATGACATGATAATGGCGCTAGATGAAAAAGCAATCTTAGCGTCTGTGTTGCTGGCCAACCATTCTGTCCACTCTATCTTGCTTGGTGGAAGAACGAATAGTTCTCAATTTTACAGGTGCATTATTACCAATGAATTGTCGATTTTTTTTTTCTTGTGTGTTTAATGGGCTATATGTAGGTTAACTGTTTTATAAAAGCAATAAGCCCCTTGAAGCACTGGGTTACAGTGATTTTATAATGGCGGAGGGGCAGTAAGGCACTCCGCTGCGCTTTATAAAAATCACTGTAATCCGCTGCTTCTCGAGGCTTATTCCCTTAACGTTTCATGTTTCTGTAAAATGCCGAGATTGACAGGTCTGCGAATTCAAAGCAGTAATAACCAGAAGTGAACCAAAGTCTACCCTTCATGACCACTTTATTCAACCCTGCAATACATTCTCTTAACCCTTTTGCACAGAATACAAATAATGTTCATTTTTCCTGTAATGCATGAGCCTATTTAGGCTTTCTAACTCACCATTTGTATCACAGGGACTGTGGAAAATTATTCCAGTGAAGCAAGACATTTGGAAATTCAATTACATAATGATTTTGTGACGTAGCGTTCAGGAACCACACGCAAGAGATGGAAATCCAAAAAACGTATGCCTTTAATGAGGTCCGAGTCAAAGCCAAAAAACACAATTGCCAAGCCACAATATGAAATCCAAAAACAGTGTTGACTAGACAAGCAGGGGTCAGAACCAGGAAGACAGATGAGCTGAGGTACAAAAACGATAGGCAAAAAGTCATAGTCGATGAACAAAGCCAAGGGTCATACACAGCGCATCCAAGCACAGAAATCGTGGTCATACAAAAATGGGTCAAAATCCAAAAAGACAAAACAATGCAAGAGGGGCAATGGAAGGATCGTTGCCGGACAAACCAGTAGAGGAAAAACAATACTCAATGGCATACACGGCGCTCTGCACAAAGAAATATTGATCAACGTTCTGACAAGGAGCTGGCTGTGAAAAGACTGCTTAAATAGACGTGAGGAAAGTAACATGCTATGCAGGGAACAGGTGAACTGGATCAGATTAATTACAATGGGAGAATCGAATGAGTGAAACCCTAACCACGAAAATTGGCGAAAGCCAAGACACGGACGGGAATCACACAGACAGCCTATGACATTTAAATAGCACCGGTCAAGGAGTTCTAAGTGCCCAGATATCGAGTGCAGGAAAGTAATTAAGCACGTGTGAGAGATCTCGCAGAAACGCAGGGGGAGACAGGTACAGCTGAGCAAGGGGCGGAGACTAGAACAGGGCGACTGCTGAGAGGGAATTAGTAATAATTAATAACGGTGCAAATTTACAGATTTAACTAGAGTGCTCGTAAGTTAGTAATCTATATACATGGATTAGTTGTGTTAGTAGACTATGATACAAAATACAAATGTTAGTTTTGTCAGTTATCAGAACAGTAAGATGAAGGAAGTAAACGAGAATCGAAGGAATATATTAAACACCGGAATTCATTTAAATCACCCGAAGTCAGTGGACACGCAGACAGGGAAGACGGACTGAACCAACTAGATCACAAGACAGGGGAGACAAGTGCAATGGAACTGAGAAATGGAATGAACTAAAAGCCTGAGTATTACAATAACCAAAAAGAATAAGTAAAAGACAAAATCATGAACACTGAACATGAACATAAACATGACCAAAAACCATAACCATGACCGATTTAGGAATTGAATTTTGGAATTTGTTGATGCTGGCGCCTATATCTGCGCAAAGGGGTTTTAAAGGAAATCAACATGACTGGAGTTCCTTTTTTTGTTTCTTTTGTTTGTGTTTTTGTTTCCTTGGAACATAATATTGTTCAACATTCAACCTATGATTTAATATGATATTTAATATGATGTGTTATGACACCACAGTGAAAATATTTCATTCACAGAAGCAGCTGGAGGCGACACAGAGTAAATTCCAGCAGAGAATCCAGCAGAGAGAGAAGGAGCTGCAGGATCTGAGACAGGCTGTGCAGTCACTCAAGGTGGGTACTGACCAGAGGAGAAGACAACAGCTGCTGCTGGAAGAGCCATTTCAGGGCTCAGTCAGGGCTCTCCTCCAGTGAGCCAGTGAGGAGCCCAGTGTTGGGCCACTTTCCAGCCCTGTGGGGCTCAATCCCACTGAGCCACACTGTGGGGAACAGGCTGTGTGGGGTCCCAGTAAGAGCTGAGTGAAAGGCCTAGTTAAAATGTACAGCCTCCTCTCTCTGTGTCTCCTAACAGCTCTCTGCACAGGCAGCAGTGGAGGACAGTGAGAGGATCTTTACTGAGCTGATTCGCTCCATTGAGAGAAGGTGCTCTGAGGTGACAAAGTTGATCAGAGTTCAGAAAAAGGCTGAAGTGAGTTGGGCTGAAGGACTCCTGGAGCGACTGGAGCAGGAGATTGCTGAGCTGAGGAGGAGAGACGCTGAACTGGAGCAGCTTTCACACACAGAGGATCACATCCATTTCCTCCAGGTAACATCACTGGCTCTCTGACTGTCTGTACTGAGCACATTGTGCATGAACATGTTGATTCATGTGTTTCATTTACAATCTGCTCCTGTTATCTGCATAGGAATCTGTATTTAGTCTGTTCTCTCTATCTCTCCATCTGTCTGCAGAGCTGTCAGTCTCTCTGTGCCCCTCCTGGACCTGGAGACTTACCCAGCATCACTGTCAGTCCAAATATCTCTTTTGAGGCTGTGAGGAAATCTGTCTCTGAACTGAAAGAGAGACTGGAGGATGTTTTAAAATCAGAGCTGATCAAAGTTTCTGGAAAAGGTTGGTGAACAAACCCTGCAGCAGAAAGTGTGTTTAGCCACTGCACACAACACACTGGTGAGGTGCTCTGCCCAATACTCACTTTTACATCATGAGAGGCTCTTTCACAGGTTACATATTACAACCGCATTTCCAAAAAAGTTGGGACGCTATGTAAAAATGTAAATTTAAATACAATGCCATGATTTTCAAAGCATTTGAACTTTATATTTACTACAAACGTTTGTATTTGAAATTAGTACAAATACAATATATCAGATGTCAACACAGATTTTTTTTATTGTTTTTTTTTTTTTGGAAAATACGAGCTCATTTTGAATTTGATGCCAGCAAGACATATGCATGGGTGCATATTTACCACTGTGTTGCATCAAGTTTTCTTCAATCTCAACATTTGGTAATCCTTTTGGACCTAAGGGGACCAACTGCTGTAGATTTGAAAGCAAAATGTTTTCCCTGTCTTGCTTCATGTGGAATTTCAGCTGATCAATACTTTGCAGCCTCCTCTGTCATATTTATCAGTTCATAATGTACCGAATATTGTCAGTGGGTGAGATGTCTGGACTGCAGGAGGACCACTTTAGCACCCAGACTCTTTTACTACAGAGCCATGTTGTTGTAATATCTGCAGAGTATGGTATTTGGCATGGTATTGCTGAGATGAGCAAGGCCTTCTCTTAAAAAAAGGCTTCTGAATGGCAGTAAGTGTTGCACCTAAACCTCAAATATATTCTTCTCTATTAATGGTGTCTCTACAGATGTGCGAGTTACTCATGCAATGTGTACTAAGGCACGTCCATACTACCATTGATGCTGGCTTTTGAGTTGTTTGCTGATAACAAGCTGGATGGCCTCTCTCCTCCTGAACCCACAGGAGAAGCTATATGGTTTCATCTCTACATGGTAGAGTTTGAACTTGTAATTGTGGATGCAGTGACAAACTGCATTTACTGACAATGGTTGACAGAAGTGTTCCTGAATTCATACAGTGATTTCCACCGCAGAATCCCATCTGTTTTTAATGAAGTGCAGCCTGAGTACCTGAAAATCACAGCCATTCCAAACTGAACTTTGGTCTTGTCCCATACGTTCAGAGATTTTTATGAATTCTCAAAATCTTTTAACGATAATATGAACCATAGAGGATAAAATCTCCATATTCTTCGTAACTTTGAGTTGAAAGCGTTGTTCTTAAATTGTTGAACTATTTCCTCTGTCTTTTTACAGCATGGTTCAGCCTCACCGTATTTATTTATGAAAGAGTTTTTATTCCCAGTCATGTTACTGACCTGTTGCTGAAAAATAAAATTAGCTGTGAGATGTTCTGCCAGTCAACGCTTTTTAGCATCATCCGCCTTTTCCGGTCTTTAATTGTCCTGTCTCAACTTTTTAAATTCGCGTTGCTATCATTAAATTCAAAATGAACAGGCATTTTTCAAAAAACAAAATGTATCTGTTTAATCATCTGATATATTATCTTTGTACTATTTTTCAAATCAATATTAAGTTCAAATGATGGGAAAATCATTGCATTATGTTTTTTTTTTTTACATTTCACACAGCGTCCTAACTTTTTTGGAAATGGGGTTGTATTAAGGAGACAGATGAGTGACATTTCAGTTTGTCTCACAGGTTATGGATGTAGAGTTTCATTGCAAAGCACAAGAACTGCCCCTTTTGAGTATTTGAACCACAACTGGAGGAAGATTGTCATTTGTCACGCCAAGTTCAGCCTGTAGCTACACGCTATATATCCCAGCATTAGCTATCCCAGTGTTTAGCATGCTTGAAATATCCAAGCGGCCCATCAGCGATGGAGAATCCCGCACTGCCAACAGGCTCCTATTGTTAAGTGACTCATGTTTCGGACAAAACTAAAATATGAGTGCCATTTCAATGCTGCAAGCTCTGCATTAAAAAAAAATCCCTAATTTTTGTAGCCATAGTTCAATAAAGGCTTTTTAACTTTATTAAGGAGTGCCTCAAAAAGTTTTATTTTTACATGGCTTTTTAATATGTCCCTGTTTTTTGATGAGCACCCGTTTTTTACTAAACTTGGACATCTGACCCAGTGAAGCATTCCCTTCTTACTCTTTTGGTTTGCCCTAATTTTTCCATTGAGAAAGCATTTTCCATCAGTGGCCATAGTTTTCTCCCTGCTGAAGTGTTTTTTTTTTGTTTTTTTTTTTTTGCCACATTTAGCAGCAGATTTCCAAAAAGGACAAAGTACAACACACAGAAGGGTATTATAATTTATTACAGAAACGTGGAAATGTTTACATCAATGACATCGACTGGTAGGCTATTGATTTCAGTTCGCACTTCTATGGATATATTGCATAAAGTTCTCATTTTTACAAAATTTATTCTTAGATTTAATTGCGTTATGGTGTAAGGTTTCAACTTCTTTAGCTAGAAATATTTACAAATAAGAAAGCTCCATGCTTACTTTTCCAATGAAAAAGATCAGCATTTTTCTAAAAATATTTCAAATTGATAAACAGCATTTTTGCGATGATACTCGTGATGTTACTCAGTGTGAGGTAACATTACAAACTCTAACAAGCTGCACAAAACCCTAAAATGTGAGGTGTTTCTGTGTGAAGAGGGATGAGGCCTCCAAAGCCCCCAGTATGTTGGGGTCCCCCCACCCCCCACACACACATCCTTTCTCTCTGTCTCCTGGAAGGGTGTGATATCTTTGAGATGTAATGGCACAGTTTGGAAAAACTCCTCCCTCCTGAGATGATAATGCTAAAGCTTTCAGGTTTTTCTTTAAATGTTACTGTAAGGCACCAGCTAAGACTGACCTTAATACTGTACTCTGGATGAGGTCCATTTTCATTTTACCTGAAATTAGCTTTGGCACTTTAGTTTCTCCAGGAATTCACAAGCAAAAAAGAACAACAAATAAAAAAAACATGACAGTCATATACAAAACCCAAAACCAGTGAAGTTGGCACATTATGTAAATCGTAGATAAAAACAGAATACAATGATTTACAAATCTTTTTCAACTTATATTCAATTGAATACACTGCAAAGACAAGATTTTTAATGTTCAAACTGAGAAACTTTTTTTTTTTTTGCAAATAATCATTAACTTAGAATTTAAAGGCAGCAACACTTTGCAAAAAAGTTGGCACAGGGGCCTTTTTACCACTGTGTTACATCGCCTTTCCTTTTAACGACACTCAGTAAACGTTTGGGAAATGAGGAGACCAATTTTTGAAGCTTTTCAGGTGGAACTCTTTCCCATTCTTGCTTGATGCTTGAGCTTAAGTTGTTCAACAGTCCGGGGTCTCCTTTGTCATATTTTACGCTTCATAATGCGCCACACATTTTCAATGGGAGACAGGTCTGGACTACAGGCAGGCCAGTCTAGTACCCGCACTCTTTTACTACGGAGACATGAGCAGAATGTGGCTTGGCATTGTCTTGCTGAAATAAGCAGGGGCGTCCATGAAAAAGACGTTGCTTGGATGGCAACATATGTTGCTCCAAAACCTGTATGTACCTCTAGCATTAATTGTGCCTCCACATATGTGTAAGTTGCCCATGCCTTGGGCACTAATACACCCCCATACCATCACAGATGCTGGCTTTTGAACTTTGCGCCTATAACAGTCCGGATGGTTCTTTTCCTCTTTGGTCCAGAGGTCACGACGTCCACAGTTTCCAAAAACAATTTGAAATGTGGACTCGTCAGACCACAGAACACTTTTCCACTTTGCATCAGTCCATCTTAGATGAGCTAGGGCCCAGCAAAGCCAGCGGCTTTGAACTCATGAACAATAAATGGCTTTCGCTTTGCATTGTAGAGTTTTAACTTGCACTTGCAGATGTAGCGACAAACTGTAGTGACTGACAGTGGTTTTCTGAAGTGTTCCTGAGCCCATGTGGCGATGTCCTTTTCACACTGATGTCGGTTTTTGATGCAGTACCGCCTGAGGGATCGAAGGTCACGGGCATTCAATGTTGGTTTTCGGCCTTGTCGCTTACGTGCAGTGATTTCTCCAGATTCTCTGAACCTTTTGACGATATTACGGACCGTAGATGATGAAATCCCTAAATTTCTTGCAATAGCTTGTTGAGGAATGTTGTTCATAAACTGTTCAACAATCAGCTCACGCATTTGTTCACTAAGTGGTGACCCTCGCCCCATCCTTGTTTGTGAATGACTGAGCATTTCAGGGAAGCTGCTTTTATACCCAGTCATGGAACCCACCTGTTCCCAATTAGCCCGTTCACCTGTGGGATGTTCCAAATAAGTGTTTGATGAGCATTCCTCAACTCTCTCAGTCTTTTTTGCCACTTGTGCCAGCTTTTTTGAAACATGTTGCAGGCATCAAATTCCAAATGAGCTAATATTTGCAAAAAATTACAAATTTTACCTGTTCGAACATTAAGTAACTTGTCTTTGCAGTGTATTCAATTGAATATAGGTTGAAAAGGATTTGCAAATCATTGTATTCTGATTTTATTTACAATTTACACAATGTGCCAACTTCACTGGTTTTGGGTTTTGTATAATTATATCTATAATATATTTAAGCTCGATGTCTGTGTGTGTGTGTGTGTCTCTGTGTGTGTGTAGGTACACGTTTTTCTCCTACATTTCTCAACTGAGTATCACCAAATTTGGTGTGAATATCCACTTGGACACCAGGAAGGACTTGACGTCGCCCGATTTTTGAAAAATGGTCATGCACGCAAAAAAAAATGGCAATTTCACTCCGGGTAGCGGGTAAACTTATATAACCTGATGCGCATAGCAATATCCGGTTGCACCGCTAGGAGCCGCAGTGTCCTTACTAACGTGCGTTTTGGTAACCTGTGAGCAGGCTATGTTTGCGATGGGGCCGAGGGAGTGATAAGACAGCCTGCATGAAAGCCAGGCTTTTGAGAGGGCACCGCATTCGTCCATGAATGCAGCATTCTGATTACTCGAACTTGACAGCTACCAGCTAAAAATTTGGCGACAATTATTGACAAAAATTTGTCCTGGCTGATTCTTGATGGTTTCCCTTGATTGACACATTTACCAATTCAAGAATAATCGAGTGGCAATTGAAGACAAGACTTCTCTCCCTCATGCGATCTAAAAGCGACAAAATAATGGGCTACAAAGCGGGTAGCAGCTAGTCTATAATATATTTGAGGTCGATGTCTGTCTGTCTGTGTGTATGTACACGTTTTTCTCCTACATTTCTCAACTGAGTATCACCAAATTTGGTGTGAATATCCACTTGGACACCAGAAAGAACTTGACGTTGCCAGATTTTTGAAAAAACGATCATGCACGCAAAAAAAATGGCAATTTCACTCCGGGTAGTGGGTAGCAGCTAGTATATATACATATATATCTCTCTCTCTCTCTCTCTCTCTCTTTGTAGTAGAGGACGCCAATGTTCGCGACTCCATGCAAGAGCCAAAACTAAGAGAAGACTTCTTACAATGTGAGTTTGTAATCCGACTTAATTTGAGGGTCATTCCACGTCACAGCAGCCAAAATTAAGGTGTCTTGTTCATGACACCTCTCGAATTTTGCTCAAACTTTGTCCAAGAAGACTTTACGGTACCAAACAAAAGAGTCCCAAGTTTTTTGTCAATCTCTAACAGTTTTTGTTTGGCACCCTCTTGAAATGGGGGTGCCACACCCCTTTGTAAGGCAGCTGATTTTCCACTTTTTGGGGGTCCCTAGGACTCCCCTGTTACTGTTGATACTGATACTGTTGAAAATGTGGTTTTCCCTCAGACTCAGGAACTCTCCCACCACCAAACCTTTGAGGATAATAGTACCATTAGTGGGGGACTTGTGTGGGTCTGAAAACCACTTCAGGCCAAAATGACCCTTTCAGACCTTAGACTTCAGGCCCCCAGATGACCCCATGAGCACTGGATGATGGTAATGGCATTTATATCAGACAAATATACATATTTAATCATACATTTTGTGAAAAACACCTTCATTATCAACCTCCTTCTATATGAACATGCTTTTTGAAAAAAGCCATTCTGAGACCCTTTTTTGGGTCCAGAAACTAGGTCAAACAGGATTACATAGAGAGAGTTGACCAAACTGTCTAAAATCAGTTATTATTACTGTACATTACCCCCAAAAAGTGAAAGGTGACTTGCTGCCTGAAAAACATTACACCCCTCTGACGCCTCAGGGTGATTCTGGCTGCAGAATCCTGATTTATGGGCCACAATACACCAGCACATCACATTTCAGCTTCCTGTCTCTATTACCTAAGAAGTTACGGTCCTTCCAAAATGCTAAAAAACTAAATGGCCAATTCACATAAGTCAAAAGGGGACGTGGCACCCAAATTTCAAGGGGGCACCACACAAAATCCATTAGAGATATTAACATGAAACTTGAGATTCTTTTATTTGGTACCAAAAAGTATTTTTGGATGAAGTTTGAGGAAAATTACATGGGTGGCTGAGTTGACATGGAATGACCCGTGAGTGAATGAAGCATCGTGAGAATATGGGGAAACATATTTTAAAACCTGAATGATTTTTTTTGTATTCATAACTGACTTGCCTAAGGTATCCAGCCGCAGTCATCCTGCTATTAAACATATGGATCATAATTTATAGCATGATGTATATCCGACAATAAAACTGTGCAAAGAAAGTTACAAGACTAACGCATGGTAATTATGAAATATTAAAGTCAAAAGTATATAGTAAGAATCAATAAAATAAAAAATCTGTTGAAATATGAAGTCTTTGCACTTCTGTCCCCTCCTGTATCAGACTCCTCTCAGCTCACACTGGACCCAAATACAGCGAATAAACACCTCTGTCTGTCTGAGGGGAACAGAGAGGCGACGTATGTGAGAGAGATCCAGACATATCCTGATCATCCGAGGAGATTTGAATCCTGCTACCAAGTGCTGTGCAGAGAGGGTCTGTCTGGACGCTGTTACTGGGAGGCTGAGTGGAGGGGTGGTAGGGTTTGTACAGCAGCGTCATATAAAGAGATCAGCAGGAAATCGTCAGGTAATGACTGTGCTCTGGGACATAATAACAAGTCCTGGGCTTTGTACTGCACTCCCTCCAGTTACTCTTTCCTTCACAATAATGAAAGCACAAAAATCCCTGTTCCCTCCTCCTCCAGAATAGGAGTGTACCTGGATCACAGGGCAGGAACTCTGTCCTTCTACAGCGTCTCTGACACAATGACCCTCCTGCACAGAGTCCAGACCACATTCACTCAGCCCCTCTATCCTGCATTTTGGGTTTGTGGGACTGGATCTTCTGTAAAAGTGTGTGATCTGAGATGAAGCAGAGAGTGAAGGGAAAATCAGCTGTAATTAAAAAGAGCAGAAACACACTGAAATGAGAGAGTAAAGTGGTTTCACTCTTCCATGATGTTGAGAAAGTCCTCCATGCCTTCATATGGTGCTGCATTGATGACTGTAATACCCTGTGTACAGGAGTCAGTCCCTCATCCCTCTCTCTCCTGCAGATAGTTTACATCTCTGCTGTGACGCTCAGCTCATTTTCTCCATTTTGGTTTCTCCTCTTCAGCTCACAGTCAGGTTTAGTGGGTTTAAAATGTTATTAATAGTTTTTAAAGCAGTAAATGATTCTCATCTCTTTACATTGATGCTTCTGTTCTGCTTCTAGATCCTTGAGATCTTCTGACTAAATGCTTTAGAGAGTCTCACAGACTCATTTAAAGCTGAAGGCTGAAGGTCTTTGCTGTTGTTGTTTCAAAGCTGTGCTGTTGTTTATCTCTCTGTATCAGGTCTGTCTCTGCTGATGCTTTTAAATCTCCACAGAAAGGCCATGTTTTCTCTCAGTCCTTCTAACCCAGCTGAGATCCTCATTGGCTTTTTCTCATGTTTTCTATCTGCTTTAACTGACTCCTTTTTTAAAAAAACATTTATTGCTGCTTTTATTTACTGAAGTTACACTGCATTCTGTGTAAGTTGTTACCTGGTCCCTCCCTAGGGGGGGGAGCCAGGTTAAGCAATGATCATGTCTGTGTGTGTGTGTGTGTGTGTGTGTGTCTGTGTGTCTGTGTGTTTCTGTCACTCAGTCTGTCAGCCCGTGGCCATTACCAGGTTAAGCAATGATCATGTTACAAGGAGAGTTAGCTAGCTAGTTAGCTGCCCGGGATAAACTACGCCATGCCACGGGGACCAGCGCAGTTCACCGCTCTTCATATTAAAATGGAGGCCGCTGCGACTCGTAGGCCTATTTGCTTGATGCCTGAGGAGCCTGGATTGTCGTGTATTATATTGTTTTCTATGTCTGCTTCGGTTGTCTTTGTATTATTTTTGCGAAATGAACATTACGTAAAATTTCTGTGAACGTTTTTGCTGTATGTATGATCGTGTCTGTGTCTGTGTGTGTGTCTGTCACTCACTCTGTCTGTCAGCCCGTGGCTGGGGCCAGGTCTGCTATCTCCGATTGCCTTGTTTTTAATGCATCCTATAAATAAAGTGGACTTGACATGAAGCAGCTGCTCTTCTACATGTGTCTCAGTGTTTGGTATGAATGCTCAGTACAGCACTATTCTGGGGGCTTGGGTCAGTTATTTATCTTCTGATAACTTTGTAAGGTGTCTGTGTGACAGTCCTGTATGAAGCTCTACACAAATAATATTGAGTAGGAGTTGAATGAAAATTAACTTTTTCTAAAATGTTCAGACATTTCCAACAGAAATTACATAAATTCCATGTGAACCAGTTTAAATAAAGAACATTTTACTTGATGAAGAATAATTCTATTACAAATGATACCAAATCTCTTCATGTTCAGTAAATGAAGCTCAATCAGTACAGACACCTGCAGCTCATGATACAGCAGCTCAGTCTGGGGCTGAATCCCTCTGAGCCTGTGATGAGTGTGGTGAACAGGATCATGGGAGAAGAGCATCAGTCACTTTGTGCTGCTGAGGGATTATGGGATACTGGAGGTATGTGGTGGGTAGGGGTAGTGTTGTTCATTGCTTCTTCATAGCCCCTCCTCCTGATCATCTGGGCCTATGAGCTGCTCTCTGAGTGAGCACATGACTGGGCTTCCTCCGCCCCCATATTGTGCAGGTGAGGATTGTGACGACAATGCGAGGAGAAGCAGAGGTGACATGTTTCTCCACAACATGACCCGGTGAGTAACTCCAGTGTGAGAGTCACAGGCCCTCATTCATCAAACTTGCGTAGGATCTGGTGTAGATTCTGGTGTAAATATCATCGTTCAACAGGTGTCACGTCTGATTTACTAAAAGTGCGTACGTCGCAGATTTCGGTGTAGAACTGCCGTGGCATTGATAAATCCGGCGGCAGAAACCATCGTAATTTACATGACACGCCCCTATAAATTCATGCTCCAGGAGGCATAGTCCTGCCCACTTTACGACATGGACTCTCGAAAGACGGCAAAGAAGAAAGAACTGAACTGAGGAGGAAATATCGTCGCCCTGCTGATAAACCTCGTATCTACAATTTGATGAGAAATAGCATATACATTGAAAAATACCAAATTTCATTGATTGGATACATTCTTGGAGGAAAAATAGTCATCCTACCCGAACACAGCTGAACTGCATTCTTACATGCAAAATTAAACTTTTTTTTAAAAGTAAAGTTTATCATTTTGAAGATACGAGGTTTTATCAGCAGGCCGACGATATTATTTAATTCATTAAAAAATCAAAGTGACTATTCGCACTTCATTTTTGTGCTTGGACGCACTTAAATGACCAAAATTCTTGTTAGACGCACTTATTATTGTGGCCATGATGCACCTTTCTCCATTGCCCACACTTATTTTAAGCGTGTCCAAAGCTAAATTTTTTTTCTTGGCCAAACTTATTTTAAACGGTACTTTCTAAGCGGCACTGGAATGGTCATCAACATGCGCACTTACAAGTGTGGTCAAGAAAAAAATTTAGCATTGGCCACACGTCAAAGTGCGAATAACGTCGGCCTTAATAAATTCAATTTATAGATCCACAATATAAAAAAGGGGCAACAGCGCACGAACCGGTGGAGGCCAACTAGACTCGAACCTCCAGCTGTCACAGCACTGATAGGCTCCCTCTCAATCATTGGAATACGAGCCGTTGGGGACATGGATGAGTTCCCCCCGCCTCGATCGGAGCACGATCGAGCACCATGAGGTTAATTGGTAAAATACAGTCTGCAGAGATCACTCTTCATTGTACTTTTATCCGTGTTACTCCATGACATTTTATTGGGTGCCACACAAAACGAGCAGCCACTCGTCACATCTGTGTAGAGAAATTAATTACACTTATATTTGGAAACCACCTTCTTTTATTCACTTATTTATTCATTCATTTATTTAGTCTATTTTTAATAATAAGAACAAAAACAGCATGACGTCCACATCGCTGCATATGTTTTATTACTCATTTTGACAGCTGCACTCGTTCCTGCATGTTGTTCGCTGTTTTCAGATTTGTGAACACCTGGTCAGAACACGTTCAGATTGATAAATGCCGATTCTTGCGGGAGATTCGGTGTACACCCATTTTTTTGGTGTACGCAAGTTTGATAAATGAGGGCCACTGTGTGGGAGAGTTTGGCAGGTCGTCTATTGGAGGCAGGAACTCTGGGGGTTTTCCAGACCAGCACTGATGCAGTGTTTGATGTTATCTAGAGCTAATGAATTATGAATGTTCAGGACACTTTAGTGAGAGGAAAATCACCTGCTTTGTTGGGCTGAAAGGCCTGTTCTTGCCTCTTTTATATAAATAAATACATGGCTACTGCTTGTGCAGGTCCAGCAATAAACATGTTAAGGCCAATTCTCACATTCACTCCCTTCTGACAGCTGCCATCCGTTGTAAATGTTGGTCTTTGCTGGGATGTCAGCAGCCAGTTCATCCTCCCTCTTCCATCTCTCAGTATCTCTCTGAAGCAGCACTTACATTCAGCTGCCACTCCATCCTGTTCCCACAGAGCACCTGGCCCCTCCCACACCTGTGTACCTGCACTTCAGCTCTCCTCTCCTGTCTCTACTGCCCCCTGGCGGTGAAATGAGCTTCACAGTGCAGTCAGAGCAGCACAATCACCTGTAATGATTGAAACTGACACTGCAACAGTATTCTGCATGAGTTCAGCTTTCATTTACCAGCAGTGAGTCAGTGGAATTCCTGAATAAAATTGTAAATAAGGATCATCTTTCAGAACTTAACTTTTGACAGTCACTCTGAAGAAAAGTATTAGCTTCAGCTAACACTGCAGGTGCAGTTATGACAGACATGACATCAAATGCACTAAGACGCTGACTCCCAGCCAATCATACTGCACGATACTCAGCTAACTGCTCATCTGACTGAGCTCAGTAAAATTCAGACAGAGCATTTACTCTTTACCAAATCATTTGGTCTTTTTAATCTCCAGATGCCAAACAACATTCTACCTGAGTGCCTATTTTGCAACCCACCACCACCCCAACTCACACTCCTTTTTGTTTGCTGAACTTTATTCATTATTTGCTTGTTTTGATTCTCAGTGAATGTTAAAACTGAGTGGCTTGTCATCATTCTTGAGCAATGTAATAAGATTGATGTCATTGTTGCTCAGCTCTGATCTGTCCCTGGGGGTGTTCGTGCAGCGCTGCATGTTTGTATGGATGTGCAGGGAGCTCTCAGGAGTCTTACTGCCAACCATTCGGTTATTGTGTTGATATATTGGGTTTTCACTTTGACAAAGTGGTCCTGGCAGAAGTGCATACTATTGTAAATAGTGGTCAAAAAGAGACAACTCTGAGGAAAATTAAACACTCAAGAAAAAAAAAAGTTTAATTTCAAAATGTAAAAAAAAAACATAAATGATGCGATTTTGCCGACAATCAGCCTCCTAATGCAGCCCCATCTGGTGGCTAACCAAAAAAAAGTAGCTATTCCAGACCCTCAGAAAATTGTTGAGTCAAAAAGAAGCAAGATGAATAAAAAGCCTGTATCACAACATGGCTAAACAGTTTAAAAAGCTGACATGTTTTGACCTATACGGTCTTCATTAGGGGTGGGTTTTTTAAAACTGTTTAGTCATGTAATAAATAAGGCTTTTAATTCATCTTGCTTCTTTTTAATTTAATTTTCTGAGTGCCTGGAACACTGACATTTTTGGGTGATTCTCTTTCCCACGTCTCCAAGAGCACCAGCGGAAGAATCTTTGTACAAAAAAGCCTGAGAGCTGCTTCTCTGACTGCAGTTTTCCTCTGGTCACCTCCTGATCTATGAGTCACCTGCCGCACTATCAGTCCTGTCACATTAATTCAATTCAATAATTCACGCCAAATATTTGGATAACATTTCTGACAAAAGTTAAGATGATATGGAAAGTACAAATTAAAAAGGAGAGTTTTTAAATCTGTCTGCATCAGAGAACACCATTCCTTTCACCTGTCTCACTAGATCACTTTGGCTCTGTCCCAATACCACACAGTCTTTGTACTCGGTAAGGTGGCCACTTGAGAGACGTACTTCCGGGATCTGGCTAAATGTTACAAGCTTGGCAGATGAGGGGCCAGTTGCAGGATCGAAGATCAGCCACTACGGCGCAAACATGGTGAGGAGAAATGGAGGAAGGATTGGAGAACCTGCTGTACCTAATAAATTACTCACTGACCATCTCACCAATAATTTTACTCTCTAAAGGGGACACCAGAGGGGAAAACTAGAATTCAGAGCAAGAGGTCAGAGTGACCTTTTCTGGTTCACTTAAATTAAGATGATTTAACCTCAAATGAGGCAAAACCATAAGCTATATACACAGCGCCAACAGTAGCTACAGCTGATTGCAGTGAGGTAATAATGAGCCGATCAGCCAGTTACCATGAACAACTCCCAAGAGCAAGAACCAGATTTTGAGAAAAAACTGTCTCCCTCTGAGATGAAGCAGAGAAACAGAGAATATTTGCTGAGGCCTTTTTGGACTCGGGGGGCCGTAGATTGTTTTAAGGATGCGGAGTGGGCTAAGAAACATTCCATTCTCATCCGCCCTCACTTACATTCACACACGGTCAGATCTTTGGATGGTCACCCGTTGGGAACAGAGCTTATAACAGAGGCCTCTGAATAATGGACTATGTTCATCCCATTTGGCAGTTATTTGGAGTAAGTTTGGTTTATCCTGATCAATTCGCCTGTCTTCCCTGTGGCTTTAGGACATTCTTGGTTGCTTGAACATAGGCCACACGTCTTTTGGGGCAGTGAAAATAATCCTGTTGGGGTCCTGTTGAACCAGTGGGGTTCTGATGGTAGGTCTCACTGAAGTGAGATTCTGGCGTGCTGTCCCGGACGTTAACCTGTGGGGGAGGCTGACGCCTGGAGTGATGAAGAGGAGGTTGTCTCACTTCACTCACCCAATTTAGATAATAAAGCAGAGGAAGGGTTAGAGTGGGATCCTCAATTTTACTGGCAGCAGCCAGAAGAAGATTTTGAGTCGGAGTATTTCTCTGATTTTGATTCGGTTGTTGATATGTTGGGCTCTGAATGAAATCGTTTGGGGGCTGCTCTGAACTTTTGTTTTCCTCCCAACATTCCTAATGACTATGTTGATCTCTCAGAGGTTTTTAGCAAACAACAGGCTTCATCCTTACCTCTGCATCATGCTGTCAGGGCCAGAGTGCAAGGCTATGCAAGAATATATTCAGGAGGCTCTAGCTAATGGATTTATTCAACCCTCCACGCCTCCTGTTGGAGCGGGGTTCTTTTTTGTTGGGAAAAAGGCCCTTTATTGATTACAGGGGCTTGAATAACATAACTATTAAGAACTGATACCTCTTCCCTTAATGAACTCTGCATTTGAATGCCTGCAGGAGGAATCTTTTTTCACTAAACTAGAGCTCTGCAGCACCTACGATCTGGTCCAGATCCGGGAGGGGAATGAATGGATAACGGCATTTAATACCCATGACGGGTACTACGAATATTTGGTCATGCCGTTCGATTTGCTGAACACCCCCTCTGTGTTCCAGGCATTCGTTAATAACATCCTCCAAGAGATGTTGGAGAGATTCGTCTTTGTCTACCTTGACGATATTCAGATTTTTTCTTCAACTCTCTCAGAGCATAAACAACACAGACAAGTGTTTCCTTTCGCAGTTTGTTCCCAAGTGCTCCAGTGGGGTCACTCTTCCCACTTGGCAGGTCATCCGGGGGTTCACCGGACCAAGTGATTTTTGGCCCGACACTTTTGATGGCCCAGAATGGATAACGACATACAGCAGTTTGTGGCATCCTGTTGCATTTGTGCATTTTATTTTCAGATAAAATATACAATATACAAGAAATACTTAAACATTATGAAGAAACGGAGGATCAGCCATTCAGCCGTATTTACAAAATACAGCTGTTCTTCCCTGGGGACCTACATTTACCATACAGAGTAATATATTCAACATAAAAAATAATTCAAAATGAAAACATACACCTTATAAACCTAAAAAAAAAAAGGAAAATATTTATATTCGATGGTATGTTTGGTATATCATTGTGTATGAAAACTTTAATACAACGGTCATTCTAAATAATCAGATAATAGAATTTGAAAGGATCTTAAAGTTGGTGCAATACGAATTTCATTGGGTAATTGATTATAGATTGATACTCCCCTGTGGAAAAAGGTCCTTTTTCAATTACTAGAAGTTGGCTTAGGTATAGATTCTGGTTCGAACAAAGTGAATAATTTAAAGTTCTTCTAGAAATATTATCGAACATATAGTTTGGGGAAAGATTGTGCAATATTTTATAAATCATTGTTCTTATATGTTTTTTTAATAGCAGCGTTCAAGATATTCCCAATCCAAAGTATCATGAATATGTTGATTAGAAACAAAAAAATATGGATTTTCAGAATTATACAGCCCGCTCTATTCTGGAGTTTTTGAAGGGCTGACAGAGAACCACAACAAACCTTGTGGTGCGGAATACCAAATGATGTTCTCGCAATTGAAATGTGGCAGAATGACGGATTTGTACATCAAATTCAAGCTTGATTCATTTACAACATGTCTTAGTCGTCCAAGAAAGCCAATTAGTTTACTAATTTTCTGGCACATTTTATCAATATGGATGTCCCATTTCAACTCAGCGTCGATATGAATTCCAAGATATTTGGTTGCTTCAACTTTCTGAATTTTGGTATCTTTTATTTTTACAACTAGTGCACTACACTTTGGCAACATACATCACCTACCAAAGAGCATACTGACAGTCTTTGCATAGTTAACCAATAATTTGTTTTGAGACATACATTGATCCAAAACTTGCATTTCTGTGTTTAAAGTGGATTCCACAGCTTTAACATCTTTATCGGAGTACAAAACCCAAAACCAGTGAAGTTGGCACATTGTGTAAATTGTAAATAAAATCAGAATACAATGATTTGCAAATCCTTTTCAACCTATATTCAATTGAATACACTGCAAAGACAAGTTACTTAATGTTCGAACAGGTAAAATTTGTAATTTTTTGCAAATATTAGCTCATTTGGAATTTGATGCCTGCAACATGTTTCAAAAAAGCTGGCACAAGTGGCAAAAAAGACTGAGAGAGTTGAGGAATGCTCATCAAACACTTATTTGGAACATCCCACAGGTGAACGGGCTAATTGGGAACAGGTGGGTTCCATGACTGGGTATAAAAGCAGCTTCCCTGAAATGCTCAGTCATTCACAAACAAGGATGGGGCGAGAGTCACCACTTAGTGAACAAAATGTGTGAGCTGATTGTTGAACAGTTTAAAAACAACATTCCTCAAAGAGCTATTGCAAGAAATTTAAGGATTTCATCATCTACGGTCCGTAATATCGTCAAAAGGTTCAGAGAATCTGGAGAAATCACTGCACATAAGCGACAAGGCCGAAAACCAACATTGAATACCCGTGACCTTCGATCCCTCAGGCGGTACTGCATCAAAAACCGACATCAGTGTGTAAAGGACATCACCACATGGGCTCAGGAACACTTCAGAAAACCACTGTCAGTAACTACAGTTCATCGCTACATCTGCAAGTGCAAGTTAAAACTCTACAATGCAAAGCGAAAGCCATTTATCAACAGCACCCAGAAACACCGCCGGCTTTGCTGGGCCCAAGCTCATCTAAGATGGACTGATGCAAAATGGAAAAGTGCTCTGTGGTCTGACGAGTCCACATTTCAAATTGTTTTTGGAAACTGTGGACGCCGTGTCCTCCGGACCAAAAAGGAAAAGAACCATCCGGACTGTTATAGGCGCAAAGTTCAAAAGCCAGCATCTGTAATGGTATGGGGGTGTATTCGTGCCCAAGGTATGGGCAATGTGGTGGAAATTCTTATTTTGATGGTGTGTACCTCCTGAACTGTAGGTGTCGCTGTTTATATAAGGATTTGCTTACTGTAACCTTCCGGCCCTTTCTCTTTGTTCACTGTATCTCCTCCCCTCCTTTTTATGAATAAGATCTGTGGTCACCCCCGTTTCTGGGAGTCTCCACCTAGGACTTTTGTCTGTAAAGTGTGGCTTCCCGTGCACGTATAAACTAATATCAACTGCCTTTGACTGAGTGTGTTATTACTTATTGCTTACAATACTTAAAATACACAACGCAGAAGGGGAAATCCCCCACAATCAGTTTTTGGTGCCGTACCCGGGTCGGAATTGCATCAGGATCCGAACTTCTGCTTGTTTCCAGAGGAACGGTTCGTGCACACTGTAAAAAACCAAGGAGTTTTCTCTCTATCCCTTGCTCTGGAAGGAAACAGAGTTCTGCCTGTGGGTGAGAAGGAGTACCCGCGAAATATTTGAATCTGTTTTAACATGCTCAGTCTTATAGCGGGTGATCTTGGTTGCTTTGCTGTATGTTTATAATTTGGTACCGCGTATTTTTCGGGGATATTGCATACGCTAATATTAATTTTGAACCCTGTAATATTAATTGGAGTAAACTTACGGTTTTAAGACTTGAACTGTTCGTTATTAAATTTGTCAGGTTGTTGGCGTTTCTAGGCTGTAATATCCTAGGTACCTCTTTATAAAACTCCCAGGATGTTTTGATATTGACAATGGGAACAGTACATACTCGACGCTGTACAAACTGTACCAAGGGGTACAAATACGACTATTGTAGTGCTGATTTGTGAATCAAATCTAGACGGTTCATTGCTGAATGAAGACCGATAGCAATTGCGGAATAGATTCAAAGCCGAAGAAATCTATTCTTGCCTTAATTCATAGTCGGCTTGAGCAAGAGACGTTTTAAGATCGTGGTGAGCTTAAGTTAAAGCGTGATTCTTTGAGAATTGACACTACTCTAACAAGAGACTAATCTAACATTCGTTGTGAGTTAGAGTTAATAAGTTGCGTACAAATCTTTTATGAGAGGCATAAAAGTAGTCGAGAATACCAAGGATCCTAGCTAGGCTTAGTTTACGAACGTCTCAGAGGAGACAAAAATCCCGAGGAGGGTCAGGAATAAGAGGTTCCTGTAAACCGCGGCAATCGTTGACTCATTGCCTATATCACTCATTCTGGGACAGCTCTGTCTGTTTTATGTTGTCTGTTTAATGTTATAGAAAGCATGATGCCTTGGCTTGTGTGTTTTGTATTCGTTTGTAATAACATGTCGTTTATGTGCTAATACTGTTTAACGCACAGCGAAAGACATTGGTCCGTAATTTAGCGCGTGAGTAACCCCTAATACAGTCCTGAGTCCGTGCGTCCTCGCTACAATAAGGTAAGCGCATTTTCTTTGATCGGCTATTGTTAAGATTAAGTTTAAATTGTTTTTCTTCTCTAAACTGCATAAAGTATTTAATTGCTTTTTCCATAAGTTTTCTTGGCTTTAGTGTGCTGGTGCTGAACAAAAGTCTTTAATTTGCATTTAACTTTAATATAGCCTACGAGTTTTGACAATATTGTAAATCATGGGTTCAACAAACAGCACAATGAAGCTAGAAAAACTACGTGCAGGGACTCCATACTGAGTAATGGAGGAAAAATATGGTGGTAATGCAGTTAAATACATGATCAAATGGTCTATCTGGACCAATTTGTAATGTAATTGAGACAAAAGGTTTGAAATATAAAGAAGCTGAAGCACATAGAAATGCCTTACAATTATGGAAAGCGGAAATCCAAATTAGAGCAGAAAAGAAAAAAAGGGAAGAACCTGAAAAAGCAATGAAACAAACACTAACTAGTTTTGTGCAAAAAGAACAAAAAAGCAATACTGAAGAAACCAAAAGGTGTGAAAACAAAAAAAATCTGTATCCCTCTCTTCCTCTTGCTAACCCTGTTGATCTTTCATCTTATTCCTCTGATATGAGGGCATTGCTGTGTGTCTGGAGCTAGCACGCAGGCGCGATGCTGCAGAGGCACAAAGGGAAGCGCGCGAAGGTGAACAAATGGCCGCTGCTACAGCAGCACTGCCATCGCGGGGGGGGGGGGGGGGGGGGGGGGACTGGGGAAAGAGTGCAGGTTGGTCATAAAAAGGGGGGTGCAAAGGGTTATGATACTAAGAGGGAAGATTCAGTTGAATCTATTGCAGAGAGGTTAAAATTAAGTCATGCAACCACATTTCCAATGCGGGTTGTTGCTGTGGGACCAGATCCCAATGATCGTGTTTTAGTTTATAGGCCTTGGACCCCTACTGAATTATGTGCCATGGTTAACCAATTCCCTAAACCCGATAAAAATCCTACTGGGTTTATTAATCACTTAACCACTGTTTGTAATTGCTATGACCCCACTCCCAGAGATATCCAACAGTTAATGCTGGCCTGTTTTGGGGAACGCTTTGAGGAGGTAAGACAAGCTATGGCTATTCCTGATTTAGACAACTGGAATTTGCATAACACACGAGAGGACTGCATAAGAACTATTGGAACAGCAGTTAATGTGTATGCAGGGCGCAATGCATGTCTTTCTAACATCACCTCCTGCAGGCAAGAAGACACAGAAACTGTGGAGGCCCTTTGTCGCAGATTTAAAATCTTATGGGAGACAAACAGTGGTATGGGCGAGGACGAAGGTCAGGCATTTCAAGTGGCTTGCTTTGAGAATGGGCTATTGCCTCACATATCAAAACACTTGAAATTACTGCTGAACTGGGAAAGGTCTCCATTTGCAGATGTTAAAATGGCTGCCTCGAATGTAGAAAGGCAGTACAGGGATAAGAAACGAGCGGTCGTAAAAGAGCTAGGTGTGTTTTATTCACAGCAACCTCCAGACGCTTATTTGCAAAACAATAGAGGCAGAGGTAGAGGCAGAAGTAGAGGAAGAGGAAATGGCGCATTGTTTTGAGGGGGTTATAGAAACCAAAATCAGCAGGGGGGGCCTGCAGTACAAACTAAGATCAATGACTGTTGTTTTGAGTGTGGAGGTTCTGGGCATGTAGCTGCTGTTTGCCCAAATAGGATTCAGTGTCACACCTGTGGGGGATGGGGTCATCTCTCTAAATGGTGTTCCAATGATTCTGCTATCCCTACTGCACCCCCTGTGGCTAACTTCACAGTTAACAACCCTTTTCCTGAAGGGAAAGAATAGGACAACCAACAGAAAGCAATAGAGAGGTGTAATCAATGCCCTTTGCATACACTTACTAAAGTCTCTAAGGAGGAACCAACACTTAACTTGAGTATTAATGGTAAAAGTTTTCCATTTTTAGTTGATACAGGAGCTACAATTTCATCTTTATGAACTGAAGAGATTGATTTACCCCATTCGGGTAAAGAGGTTTTAACAGTTGGAATTGCTGGAGTACCTCAACAGACTCTTGTATCTGCTCCTGTTACAGTAACTTCAACTTTCCACCCATTTACAGCAACTCATTCCTTTTTGTTAACCTCAAATGCTCCTGTTAATTTGTTGGGTAGGGATTTACTATATAAGATGAATTGTAAAATACATTGTACACCTGAAGGGGTATTTTTGGAAGTGCCATATGAACATCATTATGAACTCAATTTAATGATGCAACAAATACTAATTTCGCATGAATATTCTTGGAGAATAACAGAGTCTGTTAAGCCTTTTGTTTCCACAGCCCTGGAGGTCATTGGGCAAGCCACCCCAGAGCTGCAACAAATGTGTCTCCCCATGAGACCTTTGGGTAATCTGCATGTCACCACTGCCTCTTGGAATAGTGAAATCCCAGAGGAATATCAGCAGATGGCTGAGCATCATATGGGTAAGTCCATAGCATTCCCAGCATTTTCAGACATTTTTATCTCAGATATAGGTATTGCAGCTACAGTATTATTGACCAAATCCCATAAATCATTGTGTAAGGACACAAATTCCATACCATACATTGCTTTAGCGGTCTCTTCTGATAATACACCTAAGGATTTAAATTCTATGGTGCAAGTATTGTCAGCAGAGAAGCATGAAAACCCTTTGAAGTTGGCTAATGGATGGACTTTAACCAAAGTTAAATCTGGATTTTGTGTCTCTCTCCCACCATTTACCATTGAAGGATCATTTCAACATGATTCTCCAGCCCCTTCCCCTTAGTATCTTCCTAGTGGGCCATTAGCCTCTGTTCCCGCTAATTTGTGGGAAACGCATTCAACTGATGTTGGCTTTGTTAATTCAGCGACCCCCCATAAAATCACTTTAAAGGAAGATTGTAAACTCCCTAATCTCAGACAATATCCTTTGAAACCTGAAGCTATTGCTGGGATCTCTACAGTCATTGAGTCTCTGTTGCAGCAGGGAGTGTTAGTCCCCTGCTGTTCACCATGTAACACCCCTATTCTACCCATACCCAAGCCAGGGAGACCTGGTGTATGGAGATTTGTACAAGATCTAATGATGTTAACAAATGTGTTGTATCCGTGCATCCTGTCGTTGCTGATCCTTCCACCGTACTATCTTCCATACCTGCGAATACTACACATTATACAGTCGTAGATTTATGCTCTGCCTTTTTCTCTATTCCAATCCATAAAGATTCACAATTTCTATTTGCATTTACCTTTAATGGCACTCAGTATACTTGGACTCGGGCTCCACAGGGATATACTGAGTCCCCTACATTGTATAGCCGGGCTTTACATCATGATTTAAGGAATGTACAATTACCTGAAGGTAGTGTTCTAATCCAATATATGGATGACTTACTTGTTGCTTCACCAAGCAAAGAAGCCTGTGAAAAAGATACTGTAATACTTTCGCAAGAACTAGAGAAAAAAGGTCACAAAGCTTCCTTGGCTAAATTGCAATTTTGTCAACCGCAGGTTAAATATCTTGGTCATATCCTTAAAGGAACACATAAGCTTCTCTCGATGGATAGAATAAAAGCCCTGACGTCCACTTCACCGCCTGTTAACAAAACGGAAATGATGTCTTTTCTAGGAGCAGCTAACTATTGTAGACAATGGATTAATGATTATGCTATGTTTGATCGCCCTCTCAGAGATGCAACTAGCACAGATGCTCCACATTTGATAGAATGGACTCCGGCGCTAACTGAAGCTTTTAACAATATGAAAACTGCTCTACTGTCTGCACCTGCACTAGGATTGCCTGACTATAAACTACCTTTCTCTCTTTTTGTCTCAGAAAAAGAAGGTTTTGCCACTGCTGTTCTAACGCAAGAACATGGAGGGTCACAGAGACCTGTTGCTTATTATTCAGCCCAACTTGATAATGTAGCCCGAGGCCTACCCTCCTGTTTGCGTGCAGTGGCAGCTGCAGCTCTCTGTCTCTAAATGTTCAACAATCACTTTTGATTCTCCAGTCACATCGCATGTTCCTCATTCAGTATCTATTCTGTTACAGAAAATTACCACTCAACATTTATCTTCCTCCAGGAACTCCACCTATGCAGCAACCTTATTAGCAAATCCTAACCTCACCATCAAGCGTTCACCTCCTATTAACCCTGCAACGTTTATTCCATTGTATTTAGATGATGATTTAACTCATGACTGCGTAAACACTGTTTTAGCTGTTACTGCTCCAAGACCAGATTTAGAACAAACTCCAATCCCAAATAGTGAATGCATTTATTATGTAGATGGCAGTTCTTCTAGACATCCTAATGGTAGGGATTAAATGCTGGGTATGCTGTGGTTACTGATCATGATGTTATTGAATGTGCCAAATTACCAAATGATTGCTCTGCTCAAAAAGCAGAGTTATTTACGCTCACCCGTGCATGTATTTTATCCAAAGGTAAGACTTTTACACTGATTCTAAATATGCTTTTAATGTTGTTCATGACTTTGGTACACTTTGGAAACAAAAGGGTTTTGTTACCAGTTCAGGTACCACCATTAAAAATGCATTGTATGTTAACAACCTCTTAGAAGCATGTTTACTTCCAGCAAAATTGGCTTGTATACATTGTGTAGCACATTCCTCTTCCACCTCTCTAGTTGCTAAAGGTAATGCTAGGGCTGATGCATGTGCCAGACATGCCGCGGCCACACCGTCCCTGTTGGTTAACCAAAATCCTCAAAAAGTTTTGAAGGACCCTGTCCCCTCTCTCAATGATGTCTGTTTTACAGAATCGCACTGAGGCTGAGTGGGCGACATGGGTATCTGTGGGGTGTCATAAAGGTTCTGATGACATCTGGCGACACCCTGACGGTCGTATTGTAGCTCCCCGTGCAATACTACCTATTCTGGCTCAAGTGTCACATGGTGATAACCATGTGAGCAAGGGGGGGGATGATTGCTGCCATAAACAATTTATGGTATGCTCCTGGGGCAACACAGTAAGCAGCGCTGTGGTGCAAAAGATGTCTTATCTGCCAGCAGCACAATGTTGGGAAACCAGAGCAGACCAAGAGAGGAGCGCACCCTCCCCCTTGGGGACCTTTTGTAAATATGCAAATAGATTTTATTCAGTTAGAGAACTGTTTAGGTTTTGAGTATGTTTTAGTTATTGTAGATATGTTTTCGAAGTGGGTAGAAGCTTTCCCTTGCCGGAATTGTGATGCACAGTCGGTTGTGAAAGTTCTGGTGAGGGAAATCGTACCCAGGTATGGTATTCCTCACTCCATCAACAGTGACAGAGGAACGCATTTTACAGCCCAGATAATGAGAGATCTTAGCAAAGCTCTCACTATAAAACTCAACTTTCACACCCCATGGCATGCTGCCTCTGCAGGAGGCGTGGAAAGGCAGAATGGCATATTGAAGAACAAGCTGGCCAAACTCTGTAGGGAAACGGGGTTAAAGTGGCCAGATGCCTTACCACTAGCCTTAATGTCTATGAGGTCAACACCCAATAGAGTAACTGGTTGATCTCCGCATGAAGTGTTAATGGGGCGGCCCATGTCGACTCCATTAATGCCTCTTCCACCTCTTTCTGAAGTTGAATTGCTGTTAGCCAATGAGAGAGCCCTGCAGTACTACAAGGCTTTATGTGCTCAGTTAAAACATCTACATCCCCAGGTGAGGCTTGCGCAACCGCAGCCTCCAGACAGTCCATGTCATACTTTTGTACCTGGGGATTATGTGTACATTAAAGTCTTTAAAAGAAAAAATTAGTTGTCTCCCAGGTGGTCAGGTCCATTCCAGGTGCTCCTGACTACGGATACTGCAGTGAGGTGCCAGGGAAGAGCCACTTGGGTCCATGCGTCACACTGCAAGCGAGCTGTTTTCACTCCCTTGTCGTCATATTCAACAGCAAAACCAAAATGTTCCCACACCGACGATTTAAATGAACCTGACGCTTCTTCGAACTGTTCTCACTCAACCTCTCCGTTACCGCTGGCCATGCCTGCTTGTTTTATTTCATTTCCTGCTTCTATGAGCGAGGCAACTGGCCAAAGTGTGATAGGTGGTCACTGTGAGCAAAGGCGATTGGACATTGACTTGCGGGGACGGGCCTGCTGCCTTAAAGGCACACACGCTCACATGCATACGCCTGTGTAACACTACAGCCCAATGCAAAATTATTAGAACATAAATCCTGCGGGACATAAAAGCGTATTGTCCCGTGCAGGTTGTACTGAACGGTCGGTATTTTACTGAGTACTGTTGCATCCCTAATAAATACTGGAAACAACCTTAATATGGTTTCGATTATTTATTATATTTTTTGGCATTTCAAGCAGTTGGGCAGTACATAGGCGTCATGGGCCAAGCCAGGGAATTTGGCGCATATGCTTAATATGCGCGTATCATGATCGCACACAACATGAACATTAATGCCATGCCGACGTCTACGGTTTCTGCACATATTCTCATTTGTGGAAGGGTTTCTGATTGCAACGTGAGTACAATCTATGGCTCCCCCAACACTGGGGAACCCGGCGACCCAGTAGAACCCCCCCTTAACTCACCGTCTTTCAGTGGGTGTTTCGGGGAACTTTATGAAGTGGCTGATGTGGTGCAGCATAGTGTCAACGAACTGTGTCAGACACCTTGACACAGACGCCTGTGATATGTGTATGACATCACCAGCCACTCTCTGGAACGACCCAGATGCCAGGACCGACAGCGCAGTTGTGACCTTGATGACCACCGGTATTGTGGATGATTGTTGCAGCAGGATTGCTGTTCATCCAGAAGTCAGCAAAGATAGATGATTACCTCATGGTCCAGACGAAAGCACTGGATGCACTCTGTGTCTGTTAGCCCCAGGATTTCCAAACGAGGCCGATATAAGCGTGGTCGTCTTTGAGCTCGGCGCACTCCTCATACTCTTTCACAAGCATGCAAATGTAGGACTGGCATTTTAGTTTTAGATTTTGAGGGCATGGTAGAATGATGGTCTTATGTATTCTCATATTAATTAACTGCTATTTGTTTGTAATTTAGAAATGATTTGCTGAATTATATTTGGAGTGATGTCTTTAAAGAAACCAATGTAAACAAAGCATATGATTTATTTTTAGATTTACACATAACTCTATATGACAGGAATTGCCCATCAAAACAATTTAGTAACGAGTAACTTTCCAGAAAACCCACGGATGTCCAAAGGACTGCAAAATGTTTGTAAAACAAGAACTCTCTATACAGGAAATTTATGAAACACAGAACAAAAGAGAAAGAGCTAAAATATCTGAAATATTAAAACAAACTAATTAGTAAAATAAGGATATGTAAAAGGGATTATTATACCAAAATATTAGAGAATAACAGAAAAAAACATTTAATGTATTCCATATTTTTTTAATGGAATTATTAGGAACAAACAAAACTAACCAAACTATCCAGAACTTTTTACTGATAACGACACGACGATTACCAACATGAATGAGGCGCTTGAAGGATGTAATAACTTTTTTGTGAATGTGGGTCCAAAACTGGCACGTGAACTTAATAATACTGGAGAGAAATACGTTATTGAGAACTATGGAGAAAGAAATCCAAACTCAATCCTGTTGGGAACAATAGGAAAAAATGAAATTATGAAAATAGTTAATGCATGTATGAATAAAACATCCACAGATTGGAATGAAATTGACAGGAGTTTGATTTGGTAAACAACTGAAAAAATTATAGATTGACTAAGTCATATATTTAATTTATCATTCCAAACCGTTACATTCCCAGATAAAATGAAAATTGCCAAGGTTATCCCAATATACAAAGCAAGTGATAAACATCTTAATACTAACTAGGCTTGTTATGGCCCCAATTTGTTATTACATTTACAACATAACAGCAACAGCAAGGGATGACAGACACAGTTAAAAAAACTCAAACACATTTAATTAAACAGACAAAGACAATAACAACTAAATCACAACGAATGAACCTACTGACCAAGATTGAACACAACAAAAACAGAAATATTTACAGTCCCTTGTTTGGTGGGGTGGCTTGGTGATGTCCTGGATGAAGAAAATGCTCAAACACAGGCAAAAGTCCACAAAAGAAATTTCACAGGTCTTGAACAGAATGACAGGTCTGGTCACATGTATCCTTCTTCTTGCAATTTCTCCTACTACTTTTCTGTCTCAATTTCTACTCCTTATATACTCTTTTGCAGGCCCCTACCACATTCAGACCTCTTTTTTTTAATTCTCTGGGACTTGTTTCAGACATGCCCGGGACATGTCTAAACCTAGCTCCCGTCTGGGCTTAATAAAAGAAAGATCAATGCTGCCATCTAGTGGCCTCTATTCACATTACACCTCCATTCCAAAAGGGAAAGTTTTGACTTATAAAGGCAAAATTTTTCTTTTAAATACAAAAAAATGGTTAAGTAGACACTTGTGTATACATGTATACATATAATACAATATGCTCATAACGTGATATATACACATATTCAAACGCGGGATAAGCAATCAGCAATCACATTGTCAGTACCCTTTACGTGCTTAATTTCCAAGTCAAACTCCTGTAAAATCAAACTCCAATTCAACAATCTCCGATTCTTGTTTTTCATCTTACTCAAAAACATTAACGGATTGTGGTCAGTGTACACAATCATTGGCTTTTGTCCTGTACAAACATAAACCTCAAAGTGTTGTAAGGATAGAACCAGAGCCAACAGCTCCTTTTCTATTGTGGAATCGTTCTTTTGGTGGCGATTGAACTTCCTGGAGAAGTATGCCACGGGATGCTCAGTGTCATCAGTCAGTTCTCTGTAGGAGCATAGATCCACAAGCTTGGTTGCTAGCATTGACCGCGATGGGGAACGGTTTGTTGAAGTCAGGAGATTTGAGCATGGGGAAGTGACACAGCAGAGACTTCAGGCGATCGAAGGCTCTTTGGCATGCTTCATCCGAAATGAACTTTACGCCTTCCTTCAATTGGTTGGTGAGACTGAGAGAAAAGTCAGCAAAGTTCTTGCAAAACTTGCGGTAGTACCCAATCATTCCAAGGAAGCGGCGCAAAGCTTTTTTTGTTGTCAGGAACTGGAAAGTCCATGACGGCTTGGACTTTAGCATTTATGGGTGCCACCTTACCCTGGCCTATGACGTAGCCACGATACTTGATAGTAGCACAACCAAAGTCACTCTTATTCAGGTTAACAGTCAGGTTGGCCTGGGTTAGGCGCTGGAACAACGTCTCAACATCTTTCAGATGTTCTTCCCAGGAATCACTCCATGTGATCAGGTCGTCGATGTACACACTCGTGTGTGGCAATCCGGCGATTGTAGACTGTATCATCCTTTGGAACGTGGCTGGGGCATTTTTCATGGCAAAGGGTAGGACTGAATACTGGTACAACCCAGATGGTGTGGCAAAAGCAGAGATGCTCTTGGCCCTCTCAGCTAAAGGCACACATCAATAACCCTTCAATAAATCAATCTTGGTCAGAAACTTTGCTTGCCCTACTCTATCGATACAATCATCAATCCTAGGTATTGGAAACACATCAGTCCTAGTTACAGCATTGACGTTGCGATAATCTGTACAGAATCCAGTACTTCCATCAGGTTTTGGAACTAGCACACAGGGCGAACTCCAATCTGAGTTAGAGGGTCTGATAATATCATGCCCTAACATGTACTCAACCTCTTTCTCAGCAATCCTTTTCAGGATTCATCCTGTACGGATACTGTTTTATTGGTTTGGCATTACCAACATCTACATCATGAGAGGCTATAGAAACTCTCTTTGAAACATCAGGAATAGATCTTTATATTTCTTGATCAACCTCTCAAACTGATCTTTCTGTGAGGGTTTTAAGTGCTGGAGTTTTACATCAAGATTTTGTAACACTTCAGAATTCGAAAACTTACATGAAAGAACTTCAGCTTTAATTCTAGGTTCATCATCTTGAAACTCCCCCTCATCTTCACAAGTCTCAGTCATTGGAGGATCTGTAGTGACAGCTGCAACCCTAGCATTCCTATCTTGATAAGGCTCCAGCATGTTAATGTGACACAACTGTTTTGGCTTTCTCCTATCTGGCGTCTTCAAAATGTAATTGAGATCATTGAGTTTTGTTAGAATTTCATAAGGACCATGAAATCCAGCCTGCAAAGGATTGGACTGCAAGGGAAACAACACAAGGACCTTGTCTCCTGGTTTAAACTCACGGCTTCTAGCCTTATGATCATACCAAGTTTTCATTTTTCCCTGACTTGATTTCAAGTTCTCTTTGGCTAGGTCACAAGCTGCACGCAGTCTTTCCTTGAACTTGCTAACATAGTCTAACAGACTGATATGCGGCTCTTTCACTCAACAACGGCAAAGGTCCTCTCACTTCATGGCCAAACACAAGCTCAAACGGACTGAATCCAGTAGACTCCTGCACTGCTTCTTTCACTGCAAACAACAGCAAATGAACACCTTCATCCCAGTCTTTCTCATGAGCATAACAATAAGTCCTCATCATTATTTTGAGAGTGGAATGAAACCGCTCTAAGGCACCCTGACTCTCTGGATGACAGGCTCTAGAAAGAATCTGCTTGGCACCTAGTTCATACACAACCTGCTGAAACAATACAAAAGTGAAATTGCTACCTTGGTCTGACTGAATTTCCCTGGGAAGGCCAAACAACGTGAAGAACTTTATCAAAGCCTTCGAGATTGCAGTTGCCTTGATGTTACGTAGAGGTATGGCTTCAGGGAATCTGGTAGATGCACACATGATTGTCAGCAAGTACTGATTTCCAGATCTAGTCTTGGGTAATGGACCAACACAATCAACAATGACCTTGAAGAAGGGCTCCCAAAATGCTGGGATAGGCTGCAATGGAGCTACAGGTGGGTCTAACTGGTGTTTTCCAACTATCTGACATGTGTGACAGGTTTTGCAAAAGTTGGAAACATCTTTCCGAAGTCCAGGCCAGAGGAAGTGTTTCATGATCTTATCAACAGTCTTGTTAACACCAAGATGACCTCCTAAAGGTAAACTATGAGCTATTGTTAAGATCTCATTCCTGTAGTCCTTCGGAACAACAATTTGCTTGACCACTGCCCAATCTGCATTGGCAGTGATATCAGGAGGGCGCCACTTCCGCATCAACACACCATCCTTGAGATAATACCCAACTGGAACTGCGTCTATTTCTTTATCAGGAAGGGCTCTCCTCTTTCGTACACAAATTTCAGGATCATTAGTTTGCTCCTGAATCAACCGCTTTCTGGACAGAGACAAGCCTCGAGAAACATCAGAATCACCAAACCCATCTGGCTGGCTGAACAGAGTACTGATAAACGTGTCTGATAAGTCCTCAAATGGAGAAACTATAGTAGGCCAAACAGAGTCATGAGGCGAACCACCATGAGTCATGACTATTCAATGTGCTGGACGACACCATATCATTTTCTTCTTGAACCTTCTTGCAGCCCGAGTCACTGCACAGGAAGGATACAGAGATGTGCCTTCATCACCATCTTCAGTGCTCGGCTGTGAAGTAAGATGAACAGGGGGAACTACATTGCCCCCAGCCAGGTCATTGCCTAGCAACAGAGAAACACCCTTGATAGGTAGACTTGACATAAGTCCCACCTTTACCTGTCCTGTAACTAAATCTGACTTCAAGAATACAGAGCGCAGGGGTACAGATACAGTCCTCCCTTCAATACCTTGTACAAGTATGAAATCTCCAGAAGCGGTCTCATCACGTAACTCCAAGGAGTCCATCAACAAAAGTGACTTAGAAGCTCTGGTATCCCTTAGGACATATATTGGTACAGGAGGAGAATGCTCATTCAGAGCCACAAATCCCTCTGCAGGGCTTGCGCTACCCATTCGCCAATTCGCAATTGATGATCTCTCCTGCAGTTTGACGATCTGTAAGTCACATTTGACGATAAATTTGATGAAGACCTTTCAAAAGTGGGGTCATGAGATTTGCGCAAATCTGCAATACTATTTTGGGGGGGGAGGTTAATATATAATTTTGGGTTGGCCAAGAAAACACAACTCACAAGCCGACTCTGGCTCTCCGATTCCGCGTACCGCACTCTGTCTCCTGTTCGGGGCGCAAGCTCCAGAAACGTCATGAATAATCGTGAAACAAACCGCGTGTAGCCTACTGTACCCTTATTAGGACGGAATACTCCACCCACCAGCACATGCTCGAGCCAATAGACTACGCAGCTGTTAGTTGGGTTGCATGGATCGCATAGTAACGTGAAAAAAAAGCATGCTACAAGCACAGGAAACAAGGAAGGCGAGGCAAAGGCCCGGGCCACACTGCCTGCTGTATTTCGCATATCGCATGCGTATTTTAATTTCGGTTCCCAATGCGACCACACTGCATGCCGAAGCTGCGCGACTCACGCATACAAAAGCTATACTGCTACCGTGCGAATAATAGAGATTTGGACTCTCTCCGAATTTTTCCACACTACGCATGCAGAAAAGGGCAAAGCAGAGCTGAAAACGACTGTCAGAAACAGTCATATTGCGATAAATACATGAATTTCGCTAAATTGCCGAGGATTCATGTCTGTTGCAAGCATGAAGCAGACAAACAACAAATGTAACAACACTTCCGGCATGTTTATCATATTAAAAGCCCATTTATATGGATATAATCCCTTCCGCTCAATTCAGCAATGCTTCGTGAAATATTGAAACATGTAGTGGGAAATTTGCGACTTTCATCATAGGCTGCTGTCATTAAAGGGGATATGGAGAAGTATTTAGTCATTCTGAACTTATTTAAAAAAAAACTTGAATACGAAATTGCTCATTTTATTTTGGATTTAAATGTCTAGATTTTGCAGGAATATGCCATTAATTGTGGTGCCAAGCCCATGAACATAGCTTATTAATGTTGATGATTAAAGAGTATCAGAGCAGAGCAGTACTCTCACTCTGGACGTGACACCCACGCGATTGCTGAACCTACATACGACTCCCCACTTGTATAAGCAAGTTCAGGTGACTGATTCCACTTGTAAAGTGAGAAAATAAACTAAGCTGGATACGGCATGGACCTATAAAACATCCTTTGGATATAATGGCCAGACCAACGTCCAGCACATCAGCCAGTTTATGAATTGTCTGAACTGTTCCTTTTATGGTCGTTCGGCTGCTAGCCTTTACGAATGTTTTCAGCCTTGACTCATGTAAATTAGAACGCTTTTGAAAGCACATTCCACATACCGACACCCTCCCTCTACCCCAAAATTACCTTCGGAAAGAGCATGACCAATTCAGAAAGGTTTGCTGTGTATTGTAATATTTTCGTGTAATTAGATTGTTTGTATGACATGCTCAAGCATGCTTCTCCCACTGTCAATACAAAATATAAATCATGCGTAGAAGGCTATAATGATGTGAGATGAAATAATATTATTTTATAGTGATTTCTTGGGCAAAGTCGTTCAGAGACAGAGTTGGAAGGAAGAGCCCACAGCAGACCTGCCGCTGCAGATACGCAGGCAGTGTGACCGAGCTGCATGCGACAAGCGGTTGCGGTGCTCCGCTTGCGGAAGACGCATTGCAACTGCAGGCAGTGTAGTCAGAAAGGACAGAGAAAAGCACATGGTCAGATAGGACATTTAACAGCACATGTTTGTAAGTAAAAGCATGATCTAAATAATACAATGACGGTGCAACAAAACCTACAAGAAATTAGAGACCCTCACAACTGGATTTCAAATAAAAAAGTGACTAGGGGTAAAGTTATTTGACTAATTGACATTGCTTTTTGTCTAATCATTTCACTAATAGGTTTCAGAAGCCAGCTCTAGCCCTGCCTCTGACACAAATGGAAGAAATTCCTCCCTCACAAAGTCAGCAGTATCAGGCTTCTTAGCCCCACAAGGAGCAGGCAATTTAGCAGATCGGTCATCTTCTATTGGAGTTTCTAACCTCGTTTTCTTTCTTAGCTTTAAAGAACCAACAGCTAGTTGTAACATGACCAGATTTCTTGTAATAATTGCAAACTAGACCACCTTTGTCACTGTCAGCTTTCACACTTTGATCAGACCTGTGACTGGATTTCTGAGCACCATCACCTGATTTGTCTTGGTTTTATGGGTGAGGAATCAGAAGCATCTATTGTAACTGCAGGACTGAAATTTGGACTTATGCGTGAGAACATATTCGTCTGCAAATTTGGCAGCTGATTGCAAATTCAGTGCTTACTTGTCATTAAGGTAGGTCTTAATGTCATCCTTAACACAGTTCTTGAATTCTTCAACTAACACCATCTCTTTTAGTGAGGTGAAATCATCCTTGACCTCCATTGAAGTATACCAGCGCTCAAAGAAAACCTTCTTCTCGTTAGCAAATTCCACATAAGTCTGATTGTCAGATTTCTTCAGACCTCTGAATTTCTGTCGGTAAGCCTCTGGAACCAACTCATAAGCTCTCAAAATAACCTTTTTGACAACCTCATAATCAGAGGAATCATCTGCAGACAAAGCTGAATAGGCTTGTTGAGCTTAACCCTTGAGGACAGTTTGCAACAACAGAGGCCAGTGTTCCTTTGGCCACTGGCAACTCTTTGCTACCTTTTCAAAACACTGGAAATAGTTGTCAACCTCCTTCTCCGAGAATGGAGGCACCAGCTTTACCTTCTGGCTAGCAAAAAGTTTGTTCTCCGCTTCCATTTTAATTTTTAGTTGCTCCATTTGGAGCCTTTCTTCTCTATCGAACTTCTCGAAATCAAAATCTCTCTGTCTCTCTTTCTGCTCTTTCCTTTTTCTCTCTCTCTTGCTATTTTTTCTAATTCAAACTGCCTTTGTTTTACTTTTTCCTCCCTTTCTCTCTTTCTGCCCTCTCAAGTTCTCTTTGTTTTTCTTCTCTTTCAATCTCTAGAATTTTTAATTTAAGTTCCATTTCTACATTTGCATTTTCCACTGGAAACTGTTCCAGATCTCCTAGTGCAAACACATTTTCATCAATGTAATATTCAACTATCTCTCTAGCCAGTCTTGCTTTTCGCATGGCTGGTTTTTCCTCAGTCAGCTCTAACTGTCTGCATATTTCTAGCAGTTCTGTCTTTTTAAGAGACTTCAAAACCTCTACGGTTGGTGATGCCAAGGAATCATCCGTTGCTGTTGATCTGTCAACATATATCTAGGAAAAAAAAACAATTTCACAATTTGAAATGTTAGATTTTCAATAAATGACTCACACAATGGTCTATCCCGGACTTGAGCCCCCAAATTGTAATGACAAATAAGACAGCAAGGGATGACAGACAAAATTTTAAAACTTAAACAGATTTGAGTAAACAAAGACTGACAACTAACCTACAATTTATACTACTGACCAAGATTGACATATACAAGAAAAAAAATATTTACAGTCCTTTGAGATAGGGCTGCTTGGTGATGTCCTGGGACAGAGAAATGCTCCAACACAGGCAAAAATCCAGAAAAAAACTTCACAGGTCTTGAAAAGAGTGACAGGTCTGTTCAAATGTATCCTTCTCCCTGCAATTTCTCCTACTACTTTACTCTCTCAGTTTTTCTCCTTATATACTCTTTTGCAGCCCCCTCCCTCCTTCCAGACTTTTTTAAATTCTCTGGGACTTCCCCTCTCAGACATGCCCAGGACATGCCCAAACCTAGCTCCAGACTGGCTTAACAAAAAAAAGTCAATACTGCCATCTAGTGGTTTCTTTTTTTTCACATTACAGTTTTTGGTCCCAAATTGTTCATTTTATATATCAATGACATTTGCAAAGTATCAAATTTGCTAAAATTTGTTGTTTTTGCTGATAAAACCAATATTTTTTTGTTCTGGAATGGATTTACAATAGTTATTAGAGGTGGTCACAAAAGAGATGGGTAAAATTAAATGTTGGTTCGATAAAAACAAATTATCCTTAAACTTTGAACAAAACAGAGTACATGTTGTTTGGTTAGCATTAAATAAATACAGAGGTACAGTCAAAATTAAAGAAATGATAGAAAGGGTTAATGAATATAAGTTTCTGGGTGCTGTATTAGACCAAAAGCTCTGTTGGAAATCTCATGTTAAATATTTGTGCTCCAAGATCTGTAAAAGTGTTGGGATATTGTGGAAAACTAGGCATATTCTGAACCAAAAAACACTGTACATGCTGTATAACACTCTAATTCTACCATATCTCAGCTACTGTGTGGAAGTTTGGGGTAATATCTACAGGAGCAACTTACAAAAAATATGCATACTGCAAAGCAGTAAGGTTAATGCACCATATGGGTTACTGAGAACACACACATGTACTGTTTAAAATCAAACATTATGAAATTCATGGATCTAATAAAATTTAAAACAGTACAAATCCTATTTAAAGCAAGACACAATCTACTACCAAGAAACATTCAAAAATTATCCAGTGACAGAGGGGCAAGATATGAACAAAGAGGGTGTTGTATTGCGAACAGGAACCAGATGCAAGAACCAGGAAGTGCAGTGGAGCTTGTTTTATTGGTAAAGGGGGGTGACCCCCGCAGAGCAAAAAGCAACAGTACAAAGTCCACAATCCAAAATTCTAAATCCAGTTGGGCAAAAATAGTATCAAAAACCAGGGCAGCAATCACAGTAATTGTAGTCGGACAGAAATGGGTCTGGTACCCAGGAATAGTACCATCAGAGAGACAAGCCAGAATCCACAGGACGAAATCCGAATCGTTACCAGGGCAGCGAACAGAGATCTCGTAGTCGGGCAGAAAAATGGTCAAAACACACAGATGCAACAGTAATCCAAAAACACAGAGGCAAAAATCGAAAGTCGAGCAATCCAGTCAGAAAGATAAATCACTAAGAATCAAGGCAGAAAAACAAACGTGACACAGGAAGCAAGGAAGAATGATCTGACAACTGGAAGTGACTAAACAGACATCTTCAATACACATCCGGGTGAAACACATGACCAGGGAGAACAGGTGCAATCAATGACACAAACATCAGGAGTGACACATGAGGAATAATCTTATTACATGAATTTGGCAAATGCGAAAACGCAGACAGGGATCACAAGACAATCCTATGAACAAACAACAGCTCCGGTTAAGGAGTACTAAAAGTGCATAGTCTAAAGAAAAGGAAAGCATGAGATATAAGTGGAAAACTGCAGCAGAGATAATTAGGGATAGGCAAGGAGGCGGAGATTAGAATTGAGCGACTGCTGAGAGATCGTTAGTCAATTAGTATGTGCAGCTATACAATCCCGAGGTCATGTTAGTAAGTTAGTAAAAATATACAATGTTAATGAGGGTTAGTAATTATCGAAAACAACAAACTGTTAGTATGTGTTAGTAGATAGTAAAAGAGAGAGGAAGGAAGCACACGAGATAATGAAGGAAGATTGAAAACCCAGAAACCTGTAGAACCTGAATATTTAATTTGGTTCACAATATATGTCAAAAATCATATTGTTGGAACACGTGCCCATTATGCATGTAAAATCTGAAAGTTTGGTTGATCTGGTGCAGCCCAAAAGCTAGCAGTAAAGTTTTATAACCCTAGAATGGTCTTATTGCCTGCCTGCGAGAGTGGCATCCTTTGTTCCCCACGGCGGGGGGTGGGAGCCATCAAGTCTAGCAGGCCCAGCATCTCTGGAACTCAAACTCACTGGTTTCATTGAAGTTAAAGCGCAGCTACCTTAATCGGCTTAAAACAACCTAAACTTCTATCAAATTCATAATATATTTCTATTCAATATCCTAAAAGGAACCTCTCATATATTTATCACACTATTGGGCTATAATATTCAATTTTTAAGGCTTTTCCATGACAACTGCATCATTTTAGCACACATTCCTATCATGTTTGGTCTCTTTATTCTCGGGGGAGTCCAAGGAGTTGAATGGAACATGTTTCATTTCCCTTGGAATTATGGTTCGTTTGTAAGATTCATTCAAGCAACTACCCTAGTCTCCCTGTGCAAATTATCTTATCACCTAGGCCAGTAAAACTCTGATTCGGCCAACCTTCCCTCTACCTTGTTCGGAGGTGTGGTATGGAGCCTTTAAAGGTATGAGATCCTAAGCGGGGGAACATGTGAGTTCTCCCCGACCACGTGGAGCGATTTTAGCTCCGTGTGGTCATTCATCTTTTCCAGGTATGAAAATACTCTAAATCCTTCTAGATTATATGTAACGGTAATTGGCTTATCATTGATTTGTTTGATTCAAGTTGTGCCTACCTGGTGAATTAAATTATTGTTATTCCTTTTCCAGCCTGCGTGTTCTCATTGTAAATTCTTTCTGGCCTTGTTGCGATTGGGACTTAAGGGGAGACTCCTACCAAGACGTGTGTAGGTAGCGATACTTCTAAGTTAGATTGAGATTGGGTTCTACCTATTAAGGGGTTATGAAATTATCGGCTCTTAAGATTTAGCTATTGGTTAATCTTTCTAAGGGGCCCTTTGATAAACATAAACCTAGGTTCGTGGTACGTTCATACTCAGAGCTATTTGCCTGATGTTGCTACCGTGCCAGTCTCCTCTATCCAATGGAAGTATTGTCGAATTAGACCAGGCAGTGACGCCTATTTTAACCCTAGGGGGTGTTCTGCTTAGTGAAAATGGTTTTCGCAGATAGAGTTCGGGTGCGTAACTGCCCTGAGATTCACGCATGCTGTTTCAATTCTAATTCTAATTTGGAGTCAGATTTTTAACGAGATTATAGCTAAATTTTGTATTCTAACTGTTATATGGAGTCAGATAAATCGTAACCATTGCGCTTTCATGCCCCGTCCTCGGACGGTGAATAATATCCATTATATTGTGATTCACACCAGCCAGAAGAATGCTCTAATTAAAGTTAGACTAAGAGAACACGTGAGGCCTTCACCCCGGCAACATCCGCCTTTTGGTTATTGCTCTTTTGGGGTTTTACACCAATAAATCACCCGAATGAGTGGCACGCAAGACTAGGGACCGTGGGCAAAGACCTACACAAGACAAGACAGGGTAGACGAAGTGCAATGCATGGAAATAAAAACATGGCATGAAAACTGAGGCATGAAAAAATAATAAAACATGAATTCTAAATCACCAAAAACACAATACATGATCCTAAGAATGGTCAAACGGCAGGCAGTGGTCACTAAACACAGAAATCCTAAACATGGCTTGGCCAGGCACAGAACTTAAAACATGACATGCAGAATGCAGAATCACAACATAGGGAAATTAAATCTGAAACAAGCCTGTGTTACGCATGACACAGAAAAGCATGTGCATATCAGTTTGTGGGGTGATCCTGTGGAATAGCCTTGATGATAACAAAGCAATAATATTACACAGTTTAAAAGCAAATATAGGAAATCAATCATGGACAAATACAGAGCTGAGGCGGAGCTCAAAAAATAACCATGATTTATTGATGTGGGGAATATTGCAATTGCATTGTTAAAGATGGTGAGTATTACTTTCGGGTCTAAAATAACGATCTTTAAGTACACTTTTACTGTAATGATGGGATAGGACTTGATAAGCATTCTTGCTTCTTCCTGCTCCTTCTCGAACATATTACAAATTTTCAGTCTTCTGATGAATACCAAGTGATGTATTGTATTATATTTTGTGTTATTTATATTATTTTTTATCTTTTATGTACTGTAGTTTATTTTTTGTTTTTGTTGTTGTTGATGTTCGAGACAAAAAAAATTGAACTAATTGGAGAATAGGCTGTTGCGTAATATCATGTGATGATTTTGTTTGATCATTTATTTTGGTTATGAGAAATGTAGTTTAGAAATAAGGATGAACAATGGAATATTGAATGTCTCAACCTTTACTGTATTAAATAAAAAAAAATTAACGTTAAAATTCGGCCTATTACCGACATCAAACGCATAATTCTATTTCGCCTTATATTAGCTCTTGACCATAATACAGCCCTCAAAAGTGCTTAGTTGTAAAAGCGCGTAAGCCAGGGGGAGAATGCGTAAGTGTTTTTTGCCTGAGAAACGCCCAGAGATTGCTCCGCCCCAAGTGCATAAATACCTTTGGGGCACGTAATGCACAGACTAATGTCGAGGGGAGAATACGCGTAGGCTGAAAGGCGCGTAGCTACGTGCTTTTTTCGACTTAAGTGCATGGGAGAATAGACCCCTTGGAGCGATGAGCCACCCAAGCGCCCAGCTTTGTTCTTCACCCAGGAGCTTAAAATGTAATCGATGTGATTGGATTAAAAATGGTCAGTAACTGAGACATTTGTTTCTAGAGCAGTTTTCAATTTGAAATTGATTAGAAAGTGGGGAATTGTCACTTTAAATTCAGCCCTCAACTTGTTAGGCTACACCTTGAGTCATGAAGGCCACAGCAGCTAACAGCAAAAACAAGGTTATTTTTAGGGAAAAGACATTGTTTTCTGCATGCACTGTAACCCGTATGGTCAGCAAATGAAGTTTTGAGATGAAATATTTCACAAACTGGGAAAATTCTGTGACTATATTCTCTTACCATAAAGATGTCACATTATATGTACAAAATGTTTTTTTCAGGATTATAACCAGGTGCTTATTCTGTGGAGATATTAAAAACCTCATAATTAGTCCCATAATGTACTGAAACATGCAAAGAAAACAGAGCTCTGCTCAGCCTGGCTTCAGTCCAACTCCTCCTGCTGCTGAGGGCAAAACCAGGAAGTGACTCTCGCTCTCTCTGTTATGCAGTTTCAGAGAAATCATAACTTAACTGCGTCTGTCACAGAAAGAAATACAACCACCATCTCTGTCTATGTGAGCTGTAAAATGGCTGAAGGGGGAGGTTTACTGGATCAGGATCAGTTCAGCTGTCCGGTCTGTCTGGATCTACTGAAGGATCCGGTGACTATTCACTGTGGACACAGTTACTGTATGGGCTGTATTAAGCGCTGCTGGGATCAGGATGATCACACTGGTGTTTACAGCTGTCCCCAGTGCAGAGAGAACTTCACTCCAAGGCCTGTTTTAAGAAAAAACACCATGCTGGCTGAAGTGGTGGAGAAACTGAAGAAGACAGGACTCCAAGCTGCTCCTCCTGCTGACTGTTACGCTGGACCTGGAGATGTGGTGTGTGATTCCTGTACTGGGAGAAAACGCAAAGCTGTCAAGTCCTGTCTGGTGTGTCTGGCCTCTTACTGTGAAACTCACCTCCAGCCTCACTATGAATCTCCTGCCTTTAAGAAACACAAACTGGTCAAAGCCACTGGAAACCTGCAGGAGAAGATCTGCTCTCATCATGACAAACTGCTGGAGGTTTACTGTCGTACAGATCAGCAGTGTATCTGTTATCTGTGTACATTGGATCGACACAAAGGCCATGATACAGTTTCAGCTGCAGCAGAAAGGACTGAGAAACAGGTCAGTACAGAACCTCCAACACATAACTCTCATGCTTTTGCAGTAATAACAATTGGTCATATTTTTACTAAAACACTAAACCTTGTCATCTGCATTTTAAAATTTCTTAAAATAACATTCGCTAAATAAATTTACCAGTTTTCATACATCTGTAGAATTCTGTGATTTTCTTATGTACAAATATAAAGCAGTAACAACAGGAACTGAACCCAGATCAGTTCTCTGTGATAGCTCTGTTCATACCCCTGCTGAACCCAAGTCAGTTCTCTGTGACAGCTCTGTTCATACCCCTGCTAAGCCCAGATCAGTTCTCTGTGACACCTCTGTTCCTACCCCTGCTGAACCCAGATCAGTTCTCTGTGACAGCTCTGTTCATACCCCTGCTGAACCCAGATCAGTACTGTGACAGCTCTGTTCATACCCCTGCTGAACCCAAGTCAGTTCTCTGTGACAGCTCTGTTCATACACCTGCTGGACCCAGATCAGTTCTCTGGGTCAGCACTGTTCATACCCTTGCTGAACCCAGATCAGTTCTCTGTGACAGCTCTGTTCATACCCCTGCTGAACCCAGATCAGTTCTCTGTGACACCTCTGTTCCTACCCCTGCTGAACCCAGATCAGTTCTCTGTGACAGCTCTGTTCATACCCCTGCTGAACCCAGATCAGTACTGTGACAGCTCTGTTCATACCCCTGCTGAACCCAGATCATTTCTCTGTGACTGCTCTGTTCATACCCCTTCTGAACCCAGATCAGTTCTCTGTGACAGCTCTGTTCATACCCCTGCTGAACCGAGATCAGTTCTCTGTGACAGCTCTGTTCATACCCCTGCTGAACCCAGATCAGTTCTCTGTGACAGCTCTGTTCATACCCCTGCTGAACCCAGATCAGTTCTCTGTGACTGCTCTGTTCATACCCCTGCTGAACCCAGATCAGTACTGTGACAGCTCTGTTCATACCCCTGCTGAACCCAGATCAGTTCTCTGTGACAGCTCTGTTCATACCCCTGCTGAACCCAGATCAGTACTGTGACAGCTCTGTTCATACCCCTGCTGAACCCAGATCAGTTCTCTGTGACTGCTCTGTTCATACCCCTTCTGAACCCAGATCAGTTCTCTGTGACAGCTCTGTTCATACCCCTGCTGAACCAAGATCAGTTCTCTGTGACAGCTCTGTTCATACCCCTGCTGAACCCAGATCAATTCTCTGTGACAGCTCTGTTCATACCCCTGCTGAACCAAGATCAGTTCTCTGTGACAGCTCTGTTCATACCCCTGCTGAACCCAGATCAGTTCTCTGTGACAGCTCTGTTCATACCCCTGCTGAACCCAGATCAGTTCTCTGTGACAGTTCTGTTCATACCCCTGCTGAACCCAGATCAGTTCTCTGTGACTGCTCTGTTCATACCCCTGCTGAACCCAGATCAGTACTGTGACAGCTCTGTTCATACCCCTGCTGAACCCAGATCAGTTCTCTGTGACTGCTCTGTTTATACCCCTTCTGAACCCAGATCAGTTCTCTGTGACAGCTCTGTTCATACCCCTGCTGAACCCAGATCAGTTCTCTGTGACAGCTCTGTTCATACCCCTGCTGAACCCAGATCAGTTCTCTGTGACAGCTCTGTTCATACCCCTGCTGAACCCAGATCAGTTCTCTGTGACAGCTCTGTTCATACCCCTGACCCCCCCCCCTGTACTCCCCCTGTAAGGGAATCAGTATGACTGGAGCAGCTGATTCACTTTCATATCACTATGAGCTCGGTGGCAGAAGTGTGTGATAATGGGCCCTAAGGCAAGAAATCTTCTCACCCTCTTGTCCAGGGGTGTCCAATCTTATCCAGAATGGGCAGGTGTGGGTGCTGGTTTTTGTTAGAGCCCAACACTAACACACCTGATTCTTCCCTCCAAGGTCCTGATTGAAACCCTTGATCAGTTCATTAGTGGAATCAGGTGCAGTTACATTGCTGGCTAGGGCTAAAAGCTGCACCCACACCGCCCCTTTACGGATAATTTTGGACACCCCTGCTCTAGTGACCACGCATTCAAAAAAATCGCTCCTGATTCAACCCTGTTAGTTTGCACATACTAGCTAAAGCATTTACTGTCATAATATGAAGGTTTCACTTCAGTATATGCATTCATAGAGACACAATTCACATGTTTGAGTCAGTGTCTCTGCTTCATGCAAATCTAATAGCCCATGTAAAATAGCTTCCCAAAATCTGACAAAACAGATTTGCAGGCCAGCCTTCTTATAAAAAACAATTCAAGTTAACAACTCTCGCCAATGTTAGTGCTTGACAAAATTAGAAAAATTGATTAATCTTTTTACAATTTATAATTGGACAACATGGTAGTATGTTGTATGATTGGCTAATGTTACTATCATTATAATTTATCAACTAGACAACAAAGTTTGCCACCAAATGATCTAGCAATGGTTTGATTCTTGCCTAATCACAGACCTAAAAATGCTTGTAGCCAGCTGGACAGTTTCTATGTGGCCAAACATCCCACACTTCTCCCCATCAACTGTTATCACTCTTTTCAAGGATGGATTTGTCATTTTCTGTCCGATGCCAATTTAAACAGATACTTTTTTCATCATTCAACGCGTCAATGATATCTAAAATCTCGGAGTACTTAAACTGGGTGCTACCAAGGTATTTAGCTATGTACAGAAGCCAACTGTCTTCAAGTGTCTTGAGTAGGTTAAATGTGCAAGCAGGAACCCAGTGGCATCCATGCCAGGGTTCAAACAGAGAACAGAAGTTTCAATTAATTAGTGAGCTAGATAGAGTGTTCGCGAGGTGATGGTGAGAGAATGAGAGCTGACCAGTGAGCGCTTGCTGTCTGTGGTTCATCAGCTGTTTAACTGCTGTCCATCGTATGAGCCGACAAAAAACCAAAAATATATTTCCCTCTTCCCTCCCTCCCCCTCACCTCTTTAGTTTTTTTTTTTTTTTTGCTCCAATTCTTGTATTTGCTCTTTATCAACCAGATTTTCAGTGATTTTAGTGAGAAAGGCGAGCTGACTAAAATAGCTGACTTTAATCACCATACTTCCCATCAATCTCCACAACTGGAAAGCAAGAGGAATTATATTTTCCATAATATTAACAGAAAACATGCAGTGGAGCAACCGTCAGTTTCAATAAAATAAACTAATTCCCTTGGTCTAATGCATCCCTCCACATATTTGCATGAATATTAAACACAGACTGATGAAAGATTTTAAAATATTTTATCCCATGATGGTGATGTGTTTGACTTTGTGGCTCTTTATCTACTGAAAAATGCTCTTGAGTTAATTTCTCTTGAAAGAAAATGGTAACATATAAAAATCTGATACTTTGAAGTCTTGAATATCTTTTTTAGCAGCCCCCATCACTCGAGAGCCCGGGTGTAACTGCACTCCCTGCCATATTTCCACCCCTGTATGAGGCCTGAACAGTTCAACTAACCTGCTGCACATTAAATATGTCCGAATATTTAGGCTTGATTGGAACATGAAAATATTGTTCAACATAATATGATTGTTTTAAGATGACTTTTTTCTGAAATAAAATTATTACGATATAAAAAGGGAAATAATTCATTCACAGAAGCAGCTGGGGGCGACACAGAGTAAATTCCAGCAGAGAATCCAGCAGAGAGAGAAGGAGCTGCAGGATCTGAGACAGGCTGTGCAGTCACTCAAGGTGGGTACTGACCAGAGGAGAAGACAACAGCTGCTGCTGGAAGAGCCATTTCAGGGCTCAGTCAGGGCTCTCCTCCAGTCAGCCAGTGAGGAGCCCAGTGTTGGGCCACTTTCCAGCCCTGTGGGGCTCAATCCCACTGAGACACACTGTGGGGAACAGGCTGTGTGTGTTATGGTTATGGTTTTTGGTCATATTTATGTTCAGGTTCTATGTTCATGATTTTGTCTTTTACTTATTCTTTTTGGTTATTGTAATACTCAGGCTTTTAGTTCATTCTATTTCTCAGTTCCATTGCACTTGTCTCCCCTGTCTTCTGATCTAGTTGGTTCAGTCCATCTTCCCTGTCTGCGTGTCCACCGACTTCGGGTGATTTAAATGAATTCCGGTGTTTAAAATATTCCTTCAATTCTCATTTTCTTCCTTCGTCTTTCTGTTCTGATTACTAACTTTTGTATTTTTTTTATCATAGTCTACTAACACAACTTATCCATGTATATAAGATCACTAACTGACTAACGAGCACTCTAGTTTAATGTGCAAAGTTGCACCGCTACTAATTTAGACTAATTCCCTCTCTGCAATCGCCCTGTTCTGAACTCCGCCTATTAGCTGTTTCTGTCCCCTCCTGAGTTTCAGCGAGATCTCTCACACGTGCTTAATCACTCTCCTGCGCTCGTTATCTGTGCATGTAGAACTCCTGGACCGGAGCTGTTTTAATGTCAAAGGCTGTTTGTGTGATTCCCGTTTGGTTTTTGTCTTTCGCCATTTTTTGTGGTTCCCTCATGTGATTCTCCCATTGAAATTAGTCTGATTCTCTACACCTGACTTCCTGTATAAAATGTGACCTTCCCTGTGTGAATAATAGCAGTCTTTTCACTCACAGCTCTTGTCAGAACGTTGATCAATATTTCTTTGTGCAGAGCGCCTTGTATGCCATTGAGTATTGTTTCTCTTCTACTGGTTTGTCCAACTTCAATTTTTGCCATTGTCCTTTTTGTATTGTTTTTGTCTTTCTAGATTTCGACCCATTTTTGTATAACCACGATTTCTGTGTTTGGATGCCCTGTGTATGACCCTTGGCTTTGTTCATCAACTACGACTATTTGCCTATCGTTTTTGTACCTCAGCTCATCTGTCTTACTGGTACTGACCCCTGCCTGTCTAGTCGACACTGTTTTTGGATTTCGTATTGTGGCTTGGCAATTCCTGTGTTTTTTGGCTTTGAGTCGGACTCCAATAAAGGCATACGTTTTTTGGATTTCTGTCTCTCGCGAGTGGTTCCTGAACGCACCGTCACAGTGTGGGGTCCTGGTAAGAGCTGAGTGAAAGGCCTAGTTAAAATGTACAACCTCCTCTCTCTGTGTCTCCTAACAGCTCTCTGCACAGGCAGCAGTGGAGGACAGTGAGAGGATCTTTATTGAGCTGATCCGCTCCATTGAGAGAAGGTGCTCTGAGGTGAAAGAGCTGATCAGAGATCAGCAGAAGGCTGAAATTAGTCGGGCTGAAGGACTCCTGGAGCGACTGGAGCAGGAGATTGCTGAGCTGAGGAGGAGAGACGCTGGGCTGGAGCAGCTTTCACACACACAGGATCACATCCATTTCCTCCAGGTAACATCACCGGCTCTCTGGCTGTCTGCACTGTGCACATTTTGTCCTCTTTAGTGTCAAATTTCTGCTCAAGTATTTGAATTTTGACTGATCTCTGTATGTTTGATTGTGTCTGTCTGCAGAGCTGTCAGTCTCTCTGTGCCCCTCCTGGACCTGGAGACTTACCCAGCATCACTGTCAGTTCACACGTCTCTTTTGAGGCTGTGAGGAAATCTGTCTCTGAACTGAAAGAGCGACTGGAGGATGTTTTCAAATCAGAGGCGATCAAAGTGTCTGCAAAAGGTTTGTGAACTAACCCTGTTGCACAAATCATATTTCCTCACTGCACAGAATGCATTGGTGAGCTGCTCTGCCTAAAGTTAGATTTATGGTTCTGCGTCGACTCCACGCAAAAGGCACGCCATTGCCTTGACCCCGTCGTGGACCTTTCAAAGTTCTGCGTTAAGGTCGTTTGTGTCGTGCTGTGCCGCAAAGCAATTCACCGACAAACCGCTAGGTGGCGTCAGGTTTCCGAAGGACCTGTAGTGAAATCATGTGAGACTCGAGTAGAGTGGACCAATCAGTGCCCTTGCGGTCTGCGTCGCTTTGACGTGCAGTTAGAAAATTTTCGAGGTGCGCGGCATGCGACGCAGAGGTCCTGCGGTGGGGGGTTCACGTTGCCTCAGAGGCTCTGCGTAGCTACGGCGTTGATTTGATGCAGAACCATAAATCCAGCTTAAGATTCACTTTTACATCATGAGAGGCACTGAGGCAGAAGGGTGTAATGCTGGACTTGGTCCAGCAGAGGGCTAAGGTAGCAGAAAGTTTGCAATTACGGCAGCTGCGGCTCTTAACAAACATTTAAGGACAAGAAAAAGGGCCGACCTCCCAGTCCTTAAGTTAGATGACCTTCATAGTTTTGTTGCAGTAAAACTATATTGGCAAATTTATGTATGGTTGCCAATGAATAGTATTGGGCCTGCTGCTAATCAGCGTAAATGTATTACTTATGTATGTTCTAGAAAAACTTAGCCTCCCTCTTCCACAAGATCAGACATCTATCATGATCCCGCATGAAAACACAGCATCTCTGCCACCAAAACCATCAGCATGAAAAGCTGAACAAACTCCCAAGGAAATACCTACATCTGCTCTTACGCACTTCTGTGTTGTCATTCTGTAGGCCCAATTTTAGTTGTTCTTAGCTGTACTTTATAACAAGGTTTTATCCTCTCTATATTCAGATGTTTTGGCATTAAGCATGAACCACAGAATTAAACAGTTTATAAATTTACACTGTCATCAGCTCTCATTCACTTTCATTATAAACACTAACTCCTTTCAGTCAATTCGCAAATCACACCCACACACGCGCCCGTGCGCACACACAAACAGTGGGTGACTATGCCCATCTACCCCACTTTTGGTCCCTTATTCTCCTTCTTGTACAAAGGCCTCAAAACCTTTATTGCCGATTATTGATGTTTGGAATGCAAAGATCGTAAAACAGTTGTAATTTGTTTGGGACCTTTTATGTAGGATGGAACTAGGACCCAATTTCCATGTGTTGGAAATGGCATTGCTTATGACTTCAGGTGGCACTAGCGTCAACCTACACGGAGGTCCCAGGATTTTTTTCACTTCAAGTTACAGTCCATCAACTCTAGTTTCAAGAATAATTGATAAAAACTTGGGACCTCCATGTAGGTTGAAATTTAGAGCAGTAAAAATTTTTGTGGGCATGGCCGGCTCAGCAGGGCAGGGGCTTATTTATGAGTGTAACTAGTTCAGGCAGGAAACTCGAGAAGAGCTTCATCAGCTGACCGCAGCCTGGTAAGCTACCAGCCACGTCAGCATCAGCAGGCACACAATTGGAGGATACACATCACAAGGTCATACAGTGGTCTATTTGAAAGACGTCAAGCTCACTTTCTTCTGCTGCTGTTTGCAATGACATTTCATGCTATGCAACATGCTGTTTGGTTTTTGCTTGCCACCTCCACCCCAGCCTCCACCTGTTTGGTTCTGCTCACATCGGGGGGGATTTTGATTTCTGTTCATGGCTATGTTTGTAAGTTTGCTGTGCCTAGGTAGGACATTCCTCCAGAGCAGAACCGCCGCCAAAATACAATGTAATGCTTATACCCATGAATAAATGGTTCTATTTTATTCAAACGTGAGTTTTCCTGACTGAACCAAGGTTATGACTGATTTCCCCATTCCCGGCCTCAAAATTCAATATTTATGAAAAGATTTGGAGATGGTGAGTTGGCACCAGAGGCGTTACCAGGATGCCAAGCTTGAGTGGGCATTTGTCCTCTTTGGGGGGGCAAATAAAAGAACTTCTAAATCGCCGTAAAATTATATATACAGTATATATATATATATATATTTTTTTTTTAGATCAGTGGCGGCTGGTGAAATGGTGATAAGTGAGGGACATTAACAGGTGTGATCAGTTTTCATTAATTATGCACACTAGGGTTGTGCCAATCGTGAACGCGTTTTAAGACGTAGCACCACCACCTGCTGCCATGGGGCGAACATCCCAGCTTTCCCTTTTCCTTTATTATACCCACGGCAGGTAGAACTAAAGTGCTACACATCATAGGGCACGTGAAATGCTTCCAGAAAAAAAAACTTGACTGACATCAATATTTTTCGGCGACATGCTGCTTGGAGCTAAGTAAAGAACTACAGAATCGCCTCATATTAACCAATTAGGCAACTCTCAGAAAAACAAACCTGTTTCCATTTACTTTGCTTGATTGGCAATCAAATGTTGGCTTCGTTTACTCTAAGTTGAATTGAGTAGAGCGGTTTTAGAGTGACAGTGACGACAAACATGACAGCATGTTTGATTGATGCATTTCGAAATTTAAATGGCCATAGAACAGCAGATTTGCATGAACACGATTGTCATTGCCGTGCAATTTTGTGCGACTGATCATTTATATCTCACATTCACGTTTCATCCACTTTTGGGGAAGATTTTTTTAATAATTATTCAAACTGGGATTCTTTCAATCTAACACCGTAGCCCATGGTTTGTCTGCTTTTCACCATCACATCTTAATAGTTCTAGGCCACAGAAATTGCTTGATTGTTATTTAGACCAAGTACACATGAGAAGATTTAGGGAAGGGCGGAGCACCTGCAATTAGCGAAATCTAAACTCATTTTAAATCATTTTAAGCCGCTTCAGGCGTGTGTGTTTAAAGAAATTACATGCGACTGCCTACGCACCCCATGACGGCCAGTGGTCTCATCACACTTTAAAACAAGCGTTTGCCACTAACATGGCGATATCCCCCGCCGCCTCAATTTCCTGTGTCCGGACGGACGGAGCCAAATACTATATCACCCGCTTTGCGCTAATCCCGCAGCGGGAGATAAAAATCCTCGTTCAACTTTGCCACATCCCTACTCAGCATTTAATCTCTCGTTGTAGTATTTTTAGGAGATCTTTAATGGTATAACAAATCTCTTTATTTTTATTTTAAGACCGCACTTGATTTTAAGCGTATAGAAAATACACAAGGTGGAAAACATTCAGAAAAGCGGATGACACATGGATGTGAGATAAATGATCAGTCGCTCGAAATGGCGTGGGAGTGACATCGTGTTCATGAAAATCTGCTGTGCTACGGCTATTTAAATTTCGAAATGCATCAAACATGTTTTCTTAATAAACAGCTCTACTCATTCAACTTAGAGAGTAAACAAATCCACCATTTCATTACCAATCAAGCAAAGTTAAAAGGAGCACGTTTACTTTTCCTGGAGTTGCCTTCAATAGTCCTTTACTTGACTCCGTGCCGCATGTCGCCGAAAAAGCTTATGCCAGTCTAGTTTTTTCCGGAAGCTCCAGACTAGCTGCTGGCTATCTGCCTGGGCTCACTCGGTCCACGAGTCAACACAGATGACAAACTAGTACACAAATGACCTTAATGTCAAACAACAAGACTGTCAAAATAAGTGGTGGCAGAAGTAGCAACAAAAGAGATATGGGCAAAGTTTTAATTCCCTGAGTGAAACGCAGGGCCGTAGACATGACATCAGACTGATGAGTTTCAACGGCAATCCAAGAGAAGAGGAGGATCTCTAGTAATTTGAAGTGCCCAATGGTTTCACAGCAGAATTGACTGGCGAAGGAATCCACCAATCAGACATAGTGATAGATAAATGAAGCATGTGTAAAGCTCACCGATATTGCGTGTTTGCTGTCAAATAGTAGTACATCAGTTTTTTTCTGGAGTTTTCATTGGGTGGGCAGACCTTTTCTCAGGGTGGGCGCCCCCTGCCCGCCCTTGGTAACGCCCCTGGTCGGCACCCTTGGGCCGATCTTAGAAAAACGCGCTCTTAAGATTCAAATTCCAACGTCTGTCATGCTATGAGGGTCTATTTGTGCCCCTGGCCTGGGTAACTCAAACGTCTGTGTAGGTGCGATCAAAGTTGACGGAGTACATACTGTGCGCGTTGAAGCATAAGTTCTCTTCTAGAGTACGTCTTTTCAGGGACACTCCTGCTTATGTCAGAAAGACAAAGACAAGCCACTTTCTGTACATGTAACATCAGTGTGGCTACCCAATCAGGTAGTGTGGTCGCTAGACTTGTCAACCTTCAGTACAGCTGTCCTCTATTGAAAATGTGCAGTGCTTTAAGAAACATAAAGTACGCAAATGAAAACCCTTGAGATCTGAACAACTGAAGATGTAGAAAAAGACAGAATGTGGAAAAACTCTTAAAAAATGGAACAATTGGCATCCTCAATTCTCCAGAAATTACTTGGAGGGCAGTTGAAAGGTGACGTAACATCCTAGCAGGTATAATATTTGGAAAATATTTTCAAAAACAATACAGCAGAGATCAAAATACATTGAACATTGCAGACACTTGTTGAACCCCGTGGGGTTATTAGACCTCTGAATTTAACCCATTTTATCGTTAGGAGCAGTTGGCAGCCACAGAGCAGCGCCTGAAGACTAACTCCAGTTCTAAAGCCAGTTCCTTGGTCAGGGGTACTGGTTGGAGTGTTCCTATGATGCATGTTTGTACGGGTGGGGGAAACTGGAGTACCCAGAGGAAACCCGCACGAGAACGGGGAGAACATGCAAACTCCACACAGTTCTGCGACCTGTTTTGACTTCAGTCAGGTTAAGAATCATTCACAAATGGTATTCTAAAATGAAATGGGATTCTATCAATTAATTTTTATTCCAGCATTGTAAATTTAGCCTCACTGAGAGTTAGGCACTGTCCAAATTTTATTTATAGGATCAGTTCCTCTCATAAAACTGGAATTGGCCCTGAGAATGAATGCAGAAACATTAAAGCATCATTTCTCAGTGATGAAATTAGCTGAAGTATATTGTCCTATTTAAGATTGAAGCCCAAGTATTTGGTCGAGTCTTGGTTAATGACAACTCATTGTGTCGGTACTTCAGTACATTACAAACTCTGCAGGCATCTAGGGATAAAGGGAAACAACACAAATATGAATGCAGTCAGGCAGGCGCCGCCATTTATTGTTTAGTGACCCAAATATGAGTAATAGTTATGAAAGTACAAACTTCCTGCTTCACAGGGCACCAGAACCAACATAAAATGGAGTTCAGACCTATTTTCAAGTATCCTCCACCCTCGTTCTGAGCTTGCAAAGTCTAAACCAGCGAATGTATAAAAAGCAGTGGCTAACAGGCCTGTGCTTCTGAGGAGAGCTGCGAGATGTGTACACTCTCCTGAGTTGGCAATAGGGGGCCACAAATGCAAAAAAGTACTTGTACAAAGTTCCCTAATTGGATATTCCAGATTTGGGTGGGATTGGAGATGCCAAATAAAAAGAGTCCTGGGGTAAAGGGACGGACTGTGTTCGGCACAAAATCATAAACACAATAAAACAAGAAGGCGCTTCCGGTCTCATTAGTTTTTCACTGACTCACTGCAGCCAAAAACAATGGAAATGAACAAAATAAATACCTGTCTGGCTGCTGTAACCCCGAACAACACCTAAATAAGATGCATTATAAAACGGGTGCTTCCCATCCTTAAATGTGATTGGCTGAGCCGCGTTCCATTCCGGTATAAAATCATTGTAACCCTTTGCAATCTGAGGCAGACTGCAGCACAAAATATCCGTGCGTGAAACCAACTACTTGGTGCTGAACTGACTCATTAGGTTACATTTGTTTCAAGACCATTAGCTCGCTATTTCAGTGTTAGCGAAGTTTAGTCTTTCAACCTGCTAACTAGTTGGCTATCTGCCCAGCATTAAAGAGTTCTATAGCATTTCAGCTTGCTAGCTACATTGCTAACTAGCTTGCTTTTTCAGTATTAGCGATAAATTGTTTATTTTTTTGTTGTTTGTTTATTTTTCGAGCTATGTATTGGGTAACTACATCCATTGTATCGAACACTAGCTAGTTGACAAGCTAGCAAACTAATGCACAATTCAACATATTTTCCTGGACACCAGCAAGTGTGGAGGAAAAAAGTCAATCTTGTTCCCTACTCTCGCTGCTGGTTGTAATGATATGGCCGATCTGCGCGAGTTGAGGACAAGGATTCCTTTATTCTAATGCTAATAATTCCTTTATTAGCAACCATACAGGAGTCCTAGTGTTCCCTAGACAGTTAAATAGCTGCGTGTTTTATGATTCTGTCAGTCCTGTTGCCTGTTTTTACCCCATCGTCACTCACTATGACCCATAGATGTTCAATGTCGCGTTTTTTGCTGGATTTGACCTTTGACCTTAGCGCTGTGACCTTGAGGCAGGAAATCTTGTACGGGTCAGTACCTGGCAACTAATTATCACAGCTTCATCCAATTTGGTGTGGTAACTCACTGTGACACATAGATGTGCAACGTCCCATTTTTTCCTGGATTTGACCTTTGACCTTAGCGCTATGACCTTGAAGTAGGAAATCTTGTATCGGTCAGTACTGATTGAGCAACAATTGATCGCAGCTTCACCAAATTTAGTATGGTAACTCACTGTCACACATAGATGTGATACATCATGTTTTTTTTTCTTTTTTTTTCTATCCCGCCACCACCCTCCTACTTTGGAGGAAAACTTTATTCATTCAATCAGTTATATAATTAAGTATGAATCCTCCTACCATCACCCAACAAAACACACAAGGGGAGGGGGGGGGGGGACCATAAAAATAAATAAAATACAATACAATAAGGATTACGTTCACAGAGTTTCATATCTTTTGCATTTGTAATTATTAGTCAAGAAGGCATAGGCAGCACTCAAAATGCATAAAAAATATAATTATTGCCACACTATAGGACGTTTTGGGTGATACCCTTCCTCAGCATGTATGGCAAACAAGATCAATTAACACAGGTGTGTTTTATAGGCACGGGTGATCTCATCACTATGGGCATCAAACAGGTGTCTCTAATACTACTTAATTAGCATGCATAATAAACACATATAGGCTGTAATGACAAACCCGAGTCACTGATTTCATTGTTACATGATTTCATGAATACATAGTAAATAAAAAATAATATAAACTGAAAATAAAATTCATAATAATGAATCTCCTCCTACTGGCCATTCAGAATGAAATTAAATCAGGTGTCATTAATACTTTGTTTTTGGCCTGGTGGATGACATGGAGACGGATGCACACAGACTCCAGGCAGTACACATGGTCCCACCTAAGAGAAAACATCATCTCTTTGGCTCAGCTCGATTGATTTTATTGTTTTAAACACCATTTTAATATTTTTAAAATGTGTACAATCATGCCGGTTGGGTTTTCAGATCATTCTATGCTTCTGTGTCATGTTTTTGTAAAAAATATTTTACCTAAAAGTGCATATTGGCATTTTAATTCGGTTTTAACTTGTGAAAAGAGTTTTAGGGATGTTCTTAGGTTTTTCTGGACCGCTTTTAGACAAAGGAAGGGTGAATTTACTTGTCCTAGACAGTGGTGGGACCATGGAATGACTGAGATTAAACTTACGTGTCAGCAGCACATACTTAATGTCACCCTTGACATCACCAGATCCATAAAAGATTTAGTATCCGACATTATGGAGCTAGAAACAATGAGTGAATCCACAGGCAGTGAAATGTATACTGAAACCCTCAAAATAAAAAAGATGGCTCTTACTGGCCTGCTGGATACTAAAGTACAAGGTGCATTGATAAGGTCACAATTTCAAAATAATTCTGAGATGGATGCTCCCTCTAGCTTTTTCTTTAGCCAAGAGAAAAAACAAAGGCAGAAAAAAGTGATCCTTTTTCTTCTGTCAGACACAGGGCAGGCACTCACGGAACCTGCCCAGATAAGAAGGCGTGTAATTGAGTTCTGTTCCTCCCTCAACACCAGTGAGTATGAGGAGAAGGATGCGCTTTTTGAGGAGTTCTGCAGTGAACTGCCTCAGGTCTCTGAGGAGACCAACTCTGAGCTGGAGAAGCCTTTACATATGCAGGAGCTCCGTGCCGCTCTGTGGAGTATGCAGGGACGGAGAGCTCCGGGCATTGATGGCCTGACTGTTGAATTTTACAAAGCCTTCTGGGATATACTTGCTGATGATCTTTTAGATGTATTTACCCCTTTACCCAAACCCATTGTATTTCTGTTTTTTCTCGAAATGGGACAGCATCTATTCAAGAGGTCACTGTGTCTACCTACTTTGGCCTGTCATCAAATGCTTGACCTCCTTTGAAACCTGAGACCTTGTAGAATTTCTAGGAATTGTCAAAATAACTCTGTGATTTACTGTCAAAGAGGAACAGAGGGTAGAATTTTGTTTTTTCTTTCGTGCGGATTTTTACATCTCTGGAAATGACCCCATTACAGCACTCTAGGTCACTTATTTCCCCATGGAAACACAACTCTGGCCCACTCCCAAGTCTTTTGAAGCCAGGTGTCAAAGGAAATGACTATACAATGAACTATGACCCTTAGAGAGCCATTTTTGTGTGGTAATACTCATGCATTTTGCAGAGTGTCAAACTCTTTGGATACTCCAAATAAAGCTCTAAATAAAGCTTGATTGCTCATGAACCCCTTGGTCTAGAAACATGACCTTAGTCTCAAATGAAAGACAACCATGTGTAGTTTCTTACCCATATCTGGATTAGTTAGTAAAAGTTGTGTCATGGTATTACAGAGGCCTTATTTCACATAAAACTATTTTTGCCACTGCACCCACGATTTTCTATAGAAAAAAGGACAGACAAAGTGATGAAGTGCGAATGTGTAGTTGTAAAAGTGGATCCCCTCCCCCTGCACTCTCACCTTTCTACTCTCTTTACAAAAAAACACTATTGGAATACCATAAAATTTACCACCAAAAACTATAGTATACTGAGTACAAATGAAAACGCACCACTCACGAAATCTGGAATAGCTCCACGGATTGATATGTGAAGTATATACGTATGATGCATTTGAGATAATGAATGATTTAAGAAGACATGTAAACATCATTCAATTTCATTCACGATAATGTTAATGCGCGAGAGAGGTTTAACTGGTGTAGGGGTCAAACAGGAAAGTCAATAACGGGTGTGACCGCCATTTGCATTGACACAGGCGGTGCATCGTCGTCGCATAGAGTTGATCAGTCTCTGGATAGTGTTCTGAGGGATAGCATTCCACTCCTGAACAAGGGCAACCTCAAGTTCTCGGATGTTGTCCATCTGGCGTCGACGTGAAAGACGTCGTCCAATTTCATCCCATAAGTGCTCGATAGGGGAGAGGTCGGGGGACAGAGCTGGCCACTGAAGCACGGGGATGTTCTGCTGTGCAAGGTACTGCATGGACACCCTTGCAGTGTGTGCCCTAGCGTTGTCCTGTTGGAACATGTGGACATCGTGGTGTTGGTTGAAGAATGGCACAACATGGTTCTGCAGCACCTGGTCCCGGTAGTAGACGCCGTTCACCCTTCCTCTGCAGATATGGAGAGGGGTTCTGTGACGGTAGCTTATTCCACCCCACACCATAACGCTGCCACCACCCCAACGGTCCGTTTGAACGACACAATCGGCGTTATAACGTTCACCACGTTTCCGCCAAACACGTATACGTGTTTCGCTGCGTTCCTTAAGTGAAATCGTGACTCGTCAGAAAAGATGACACCGTGCCATTGTCGTAGTCGCCAATTCTGGTGCCTGTTTGCCCACTGTAGACGCTGGTTTCGGTGACGATCTGTCAATATGGGGCCGAAATAAGGACGTCGTGCATGCAGGCCTGCAGCTCGCAGACGGTTCCGTACGGTGTTGGGGTGAATGAATCCACGTTGTCCTTGGACTTGAGCAGCCGTTCTTGTCGCTGGTAGTGTTTGGTCTCGGACATGATCCCGTACGATCTGACGGTCCTGACATGCCGTTGTCACACGTTGTTGACCCGGTGGAGGACGGTCCCGAGTGCTCCTCGTTTGCAGAAACCTTTGATGGAGTCTTGTGATCGTTGTGTGTGCGCAGTGTAGTCGTCTGGCAATTTCCCTGGTGTTGGCGCCAATTTGAAGCATGCCTATGGTACGTTCCTGTTCAGGGGCTGTAAATCGCGGCTTAGTGTCAACGTTTCACAAGTGTCAGTGAAGAAGTGAAATTTTATTCGGATTCACATGCTTTTAAAGGCAATGTGTGCACAAATTCAGAGTGAAATTCATTTTTCCTGTGGTGTGCGTGCAAGATGTTACAGTTGTTATACAGATGTTATAGCGTTACAGTTAACTTGAAATTCTCGCATTTCTTGCACCTGGCATGTCGGATGAAGTCACTGTAGTGTTGTTGTTGAATAAAAATTATATTGAAGTTCATTTGAACTTAAATATTGACTTTTTTCAAGTGGTGCGTTTTCATTTGTACTCAGTATATTACTGTTGTAATTGTATGGTTTTTTGGACTGCACTATGGTGATTTTAGTTTTATTATTGAAATATTGTGGGGCTACCATAGCTAATAAAATAACACTACAGAAAAAAAAAAACTATTGTAAACCATAGCTGGTGAAATGTACTATAGAACACCATAACTACACTTTACTCACACATACATGCTACACATCATTGGAAAATCCTCATTATGTATTGTAATTATGTTAGGATAAAAATAAGCAAAGTATCGTTTTGTTTATATAGACATAATGATTAGGCTACGCACCATTCAAGATCGGGGTTCTTCCCTTCCAGGAAATCAATGAACACTCAGATTTCACTTATTTCGATTTCTTTTATTTCTTCCTCAATGTAACTTTCTCACTTTTCCTCTTCCTTTGCCCCTTATTCCTTTGCGAGGTTTTTTCCTTGTCGTTTAGGCATTTTTGACCAAAATACGAAAGTTTTGGGGAGGCGCAAGACGGCTATAATACAGATTTTTTAAGCAAGGGCGACCAGCAAGAAAAGCGCACTCAATCTCCCAGATTTCCCGAGGCAGTGAGGGGAAGTGCTATACGTCGTTGGAAAGGTCTCCTCATTGGCTACAAGGACATCTTGGGCTCATCTTTGTAGCTTGTGATATGACGGAGCAACCGTCAATCAAAGCAAGTTATTGCAATTTCATTCGTGCGAGCCTCACTTACTTTCAAGACTTGTAACTCGACAAGTAAAAATGTCTCATTTTTTACAGGAGAAAAGTTTGCGTTTGTTTTTTTATAACGAAACTGTTTTGTTTGAGTTGGATAATGCATCTATCAATCGTAATATCAGCAAAACACAGTGGATATTCGAATTTGCTGGGTTCTTACGGATATTTCAAGACCAAGCATGCCAGGGTCGAATACAGGCTTCGGATGTAAACACCGGTTTAAAGGTAAGATGACGCGATTCAAGGGGGAGTTTCTGGGGGTGTTTTGAAATGTGACGCAGTGACGTAATTTGATTGTTTTAGCGAACAAAACATGTTATTTCACTGTAACCTATGTTTGTAAGGATTTCCAAGAGTCTCAGCTGTCTAATGATATAAGCTGTTACTATGCTATTTAATGATGGGTTGCATTCCAATTCGTTTACTGTTAATTTCAATTATCGTGCGAGGCCCTTTGGGTCGGATCCGGGTCGTCTATTAACAAAAGTCTGCTTTCAGGATCTTTGCCGTTGTCCTGCCACCAGGCTGTTATTGCCCTCTTGCCAAAAAAGGGTAATTTGCAGGATATCAAAAATTGGCGCCCTGTGTCTCTCCTCTGTACAGATTACAAGATTCTGTCCAAGGCCCCAGCAAATAGGTTGAGGGAAGCTATGGAGCAAGTTATCTATCAGGATCAGACATACTGTGCCCCCAGCAGGTCAATATTCAACAACATATACCTGATCCGAGACGCTTTGGAGATCTCCAGTTCATTAGATATAAATACTGGTCTAATTTCTCTTGATCAGGAGAAGGCATTTGATCGTGTTGAGCACTGCTTTCTGTGGAGAGTTATGGAAAAGTCTGGGTTCAGAGCTGGCTTTATTACTATGATTAAGGTATTGTACAGAGATGTTGAGAGTGTGCTGAAATTCAATGGTAGTCTGTGTGCTCTGTTTAAAATGCATAGAGGCATTCGTCAGGGATATTCATTGTTCGGTATGCTTTATTCACTCTCCCTGGAACCCCTGCTACAAAAAATAAACACAAGCATTGAAGGTTTGCTTTTACCTGGTTTAAATAAGAACATTGTCTTATCGGCTTATGCAGATGATGTAATTGTTTTTATCAAAAATCAGAGTAACGTTGACCTTTTGGCAAATATTATTGAAGATTTTACTTCTGTGTCAGCAGCGAAGATGAACTGGAGGAAAAGTGAAGCCCTTACTGTTGGGAAATGGTATGGTGGTATTGACTAATTATCTCTCGGCAGTCGCTCTGTTCTAGTCTCCGCCCCTCGCTTTACTGTTCACTGGCTTTGCTAAAGTTTCCCGCAGAATCTCTGCTTTCTTAATCTGTTCTGGCTCTTTTTCTGTACACTTCGGAGTCTTTTTATCCAGTTTATTTATCCCATCTTTGGGATTGTCTTGTGATCCTTGTCTGTGTGTTAATGTTAATCTGTTTTCATGTAATTGGTTTCCCTCATGTTCCACCCCTTGTTAATTAGATTAAGTTTCAACTCCTGAGTCTGTGTGTGCCCCTGCCCTATATATCCGAGCTCTTTCTGCACGCGAGCAGATCTGACTTCACCCCCACTCCCACTTGCACCCACTCCCTGTCCTGAGCACCAGCTGCCCTGCCTGTCCTGAGCACCAGCTGCCCTGCCTGTCCTGAGCACCAGCTGCCCTGCCTGCCCTGAGCTCCAGCCGCCCTGCCTGCCCTGAGCTCCAGCATTCCTGCCTGCCCTGAGCCCCAGCCTTCCTGCCTGCCCTTAGCCCTGTGTCCTGTCTGTCCCCCTCCTGATTTTCTCCCTTACCCTTACCCTTTTCCTGGCCAGCTGTGCTACCCGAGTTAGCCATCTGCCAGCTGTGCCGACTGCCTTGTCCTGTGAGTACTCCCTAGCTTCCCGAGTCCCGGTTCTGCGTCTGTCCCTCGTTCTCGAGGTCTGCCCCCCCGGAGTTCTGTTGCCGAGTCTGCCCTCTGGTGTTTGTTCCGAGTCTGCCCCCTGGTATTTGTTAGATTTCTGAGTTCTCCTTTTTCAGTGCGAGGCACGGTGTTTTTGTTGGCCGGAGTGCCCATTTTTCCCCCTGGTTTATTTCTGTGTTTATTTTAATAAATATCTTTTTGGATCCCTTTTGGATTTTGGATCCTTCTGGCGTCTCACTCCCCTTTTATGTCTCCCTCCTGTTTCCAGAAAGGTATTCCGAGTTTCCGAGTTCCCCTGTGTTTTTCCCCTCTCGTATCCGTAACAGTATCTGCCACTCCAGGAGGGTGGGCAGGGTCTCATCGACCTTGAGAGCAGAGTGGCTGCCTTCCGCTTGCAGGCAGTGCAGAGACTGCTTTACCACAGGGATGTCTGCTGGAGAGGGCCTGCTTGCTGCCTTCTGAGGAGCTATGGTGGCTTGGGGCTGGATTGGCAGCTATTCCTGCTGCTGCCGGATCATCTCAATGTTGTCCGATGCTCTGTTTTTTATGGTTCAGAGTCGAAAGCCTAGAAGCTCCTGCAGGTGTCTCAGGACTGGGAAAGGGTTCCTGGTCGGTGGGTCTTGGAAGAACCACTGTTTGGTAACCCATTAATACCGCTGGCCGGAGCCTTTCCAGTCGCCTTACAGAGGCGCTTTATTGAAGCGAGCATCTGCAGGCTTGTTCACTTACAGAACTCAGACGGGTTAGGGTGGAAATCCGCACAGACGGGTGGCTCAGCAGCTGGGCATGTATTCAGTGCGCACATTGGAGAGGCTGATGCTGACCGTGGCGGGTGCTTTGCCTGTTTCGGTTCGGGAGGAACTGGATGGCCTGCATACTCACCCCGGCCAGGGGGAGGATCAGATTTTCCCAGAGCTGCGGGTGTCTGCATCAGTGGGGGATTGGCAGGAGAGGGGGGGGTATCTTCTCTCCTTTACATCCCCACGCATGGGCAGTTTCAAAGGTGCCAGCAAGGAGGCCTTGCTGAATAAAACTTGTATAAAAGTGCGCCAATTACAAGCTTTTTGAGATGTCAAATAAAGTTGGTGGCAGGGGGTGTTTGCTGATGCCGTAGTACTGGCAGCTGGATGGAGGGTGTTTTAAAAGCAGCCCTTGCCAAGGCGGTCTGGAGACCTGCAGTGGAGGCTGGTCCACGGGGTCATTGCCTCTGCTGGGCAACTGGCCCATTTTGACCCGGGGAACAGTCTTGCATGTCCATTCTGCTCTCAGGATGAATCCTTTGCCCACGGTTTTATTTCTTGCAATAGACTGAGCAGTTAGTTTGCTTTACTGAAGGTTCTGTGTGGGAGGATGGGGGTTATTTTGACTCACCTTTTGTTTGTGTTTGAGCCAGGGAACAGTTTTACAAACAGACAAAAGTACTGCTTGGTGAATTTCTTTTTTGGTGAGGCCAAGCTGGCGGTTTGGGTGAACAGACGAAACTGGATTCGGGGGAGTGGGCCAACGGACCCTCTGTTGGTTTTCAGGTGGTTCGTCGAAGCTCGTCTCAGTGTAGAGTATGCTCACGCCACGCTCAGAAATGATATGACCGGGTTTGAGGCAGTTTGCTGTGTGGGGGGAGCTATTTGTGCACATGGTTTGTGTGGCCTTACTGTTCATCTGGCGTGAGATGGGAGGGGCTTTCAGGCTATGAAGTGAGATGAGGGGGAAGGGAGGGAAAAGGAAAAAAGTTCTTTCTTTCTGTTCAACCTTAAATCTACTTATTTATTTATGTAGGTCCTTTTTTTAGCAGCCGTACAAGAAGTCTTTTCTTGAAGTTTGATGGTTTTTTTTCCTCTTTGTAATGTTGTCTTGTTGTTTTCTGTAATGTTTTTTTGATGTGCTGCTTGTTACTGTTTTAATTAAAGGGGAATCAAAGGTCTCTCTCACTCTCTCGCTCTCTCTCTCTCTCCAGTTGGAAAAATCAATGTTCTTGGCCACATGCAAGATTCCAAAACAAGAGAGGACTTCTTATACTGTGAGTTTGTGATCAAACCTAAATTACTGCATAAGAAAGATGTGACAAGAGAGGGATACATTGATTTGAATCATCTTGATTATCTTTTTAAATTCATAATTAATTCCTTTTAACTGCATTTGTTCATCAGATCTTGGTTCATTCAGCTGCAGTCATCTTGTGTAATTAAATATATAGATCAGATTTGTTAATGAATGCCCTGTGTTGGGCAGCAGGGTGTTGGATGGCAGTGTTTCCTCACACAGAGAGGGTTGTGGGTTTGAACTGAACTCAGGTCCTTTCTGTGTGGAGTCAGCATGTTCTCCCCATGTCTGTGTCAGGGGACTCCTGTTTCCCCCCTCAGTCCCAAACATGCATGCAGGGCGAACTACAGACTGTAAACTGTCTGTAATGTTAGAGTGTGTATGTCTGTGTGTGGCTTTATGCTTGATTGTGTGAGTGAATGGTGCATATGTGTGCGTGTTTGAGTGTGTGAGTGAATGGTGTGTGTTTGTGTGCGTGCGTGAATGGTGTGCGTGTGCGAGTGAGTGTTTGAGTGAATGGTGTGTGTGTGTGTGTGTGTGTGTACATGTGTTTGTGAGCCAGAATGATTGGCGAGTGTGTATGTGTGTGTGTGTGCAACTGAGTGTGTGTGAATGAACAGTGTGTGTGAGTGACTAGTGTGTGGGTGAATGGTGTGTGTGTGTGCGTGTCTGTGTGAGCAAATGGTGTGTTTACAAATATGATCAATAACAATATTTAGTGTAATTATGTAAAATATCAACATTAGACTCTCCTCTCTTCTCCTCCATCAGACTCCTGTCAGCTCACACTGGACCCCAATACAGCTCATCAACACCTCCGTCTGTCTGAGGGGAACAGACAGGTGATCCGTGTGCAACAGAACCAGCCATATCCTGATCGTCCAGAGAGATTTGAGTACTGGTGGCAAGTGCTGTGCAGAGAGGGTCTGTCTGGACGCTGTTACTGGGAGGCTGAGAGGAGAGGGAATGGGGTTTATATAGCAGCGTCATATAAAGGGATCAGCAGGAAAGGAGGGGGTTATGACTCTGCTCTGGGATGTAATAACAAGTCCTGGGCTTTGTACTGCTATCCCTCGAGGTACTGTTTCACACACAATAATAAGGGCACTGAAATCCCTGTTCCCTCCTCCTACAGAATAGGAGTGTACCTGGATCACAGGGCAGGAACTCTGTCCTTCTACAGCATCTCTGACACAATGACCCTCCTGCACAGAGTCCAGACCACATTCACTCAGCCCCTCTATCCTGGGTTTGGGGTTGATTACATTAACTCTTCTGTAAAACTGTGGCTGTGAGCACTCCTGTAATACACCTTGACACCAAAGATGAATGGAATCGGTCAAACCATTCTTGAGATATCGCCTTCACAACAAACGGGACATGATGGACAGACGGACGGAGCTGAATACCATATCCCCCGCCCCTACTACACCTTGACACCAAAGATGAATAGAATCGGTCGAACCGTTCTTGAGATATGTTGACAAGGAATTTGTAAGTGGTCAAATGATTGTAATGACCTATTGAGATATCGCGTTCAGAACAAACGGGACATAGTGGACGGCCGGACGGAGCTGAATACTATGTCCCCCGCTTCGCTTGCTATCGTGGCAGCGGGGGACAAAAACCACTTTAAGAGTGTGTTTTAGGTATTTATGTGGAGCTATTTTTCCAGTGTAATGATTGGACCAACAATTTATAATGTATAGTCTGCTTTGTGTTATGTTAATCTATTTTTTGCATTTATGGCGCCCCCTACTGGTCGATTTGATAGAAGATTTCAGGCTATGTTTCAGGTTCTTATGTTGACATATCCTGTGAGTTTTGTAAAGAGTGGAAAAACTATTTATGATTTATAGTCTGATTTGTGTTACACCACATTGATTTGTTTTGCATTTATAGCGCCCCCCATCTGTCAATTTGAAAGAAAATTTCAGAGTATGTTTATGATACTAATATGAAAATATCCTGTGAGTTTTATGGCTATGGGACAAAGAATAGCTGATTTATAGTCTGATTTGAGTTATACTATTCTGCTTTGTTTAGCATTTATAGCGCCCCCTGTCTGTCAATTTGAGTGAAATTTTCTGGGTATACTTCTCCTACTTATGTGAATATATGCTGTGAGTTTTATGGCTATAGGACAAACAGTTGATGATTTATAGTCTGATTTTTGTTTTAGCGCCCCTTATGGGCCGATTCGCATGAACCTGTCAGGGGTTGTTTCTGGGAATGATATGGACATATTCTGCCAGTTCTGTGATGACTGGCCGAATGCTTGTTGAATTTTGTCCATTTATGTGCAAAGCCACACCCCTGCTGAAGTTCATTGGTTAATATCTTGAAAATAAAATGAGATTTCGACAAGCTTTATGCAATTTTTAATAAGCTTGGTCCACTGATGATCCACAGCAAGTGTTGAAGGAATCGGATCAACGGTTTAGGAGGAGATGTTTAAAATGTGTTTTTCAAAAAATTCAAAATTCCAAAAAATGAAATATGGCAGACCTTCAAGGTCCCTATGGGAAAGTTGCAGAGAATGTTCCAAGGAATGTCTCTACCGAGTTTCGTGTAATTTGGACTTACACAGTAGGAGCTATGTCCTTTATAGTGAAAACCTGCAGAATATAAAAACCGTTTTAACTTGGCTTGCTTGTGAAAATTCAATAACTGATCCGGGTGTGTCATCTGGTGATAGAATATTGTAACTGCGTGCAAAAATCTGCAGCTCCGTGTTCACTGGCGAACATATCTGTACAAAAGGGTTTAGATACCCTGCCAGCAGCCGCCAAATCTCAAAGCAGTGCTCTACTGAGATTACAGGTTGTTGCTGACGTTATCACTGTGGACGGAAATTTTTTACCTTTTTGACAAGGGACACAAACGCGAGTCGGTGAAGATTCTACAAGGCCAAGAAGTAAACATCCGTTAGCGCATGCACTTACCCCGCTTTCACACTACCAGTTGTTATAAAATAGGGACTTCAATGCGGAATGCAGAGCGAACGTTAAGACCACACATCGGACAGAAATGAGTGTAACTAGTTCAGGCAGGAAACTCGAGAAGAGCTACATCAGCTGACAGCAGCCTGGTAAGCTACCAGCACGTCAGCATCAGCAGGCAAACAATTGGAGGATACACATCACGAGGTCATGCAGCGGTCTATTTGAAAGACGTCACGCTCACTTGCTTCCGCTGCTGTTCGCAATGACGCTTCATGCTATGCAACATGCTGTTTGGTTTTTGCTTGATGTTTATACTGGCGCTTGCAGCAGTCCCTCGCTACGCAGATTGCTTTTGCTGTCTTTGTTGGTTATTATGCAGCTATTCTGTTTCTGCTACATTTACAATATGTTGTTGCTTGTGCTTCTTCTTGGCTTTTGGCGTGTATTCTCTGTGTTCCAGGATTAATGGGCGCCTGATGAAATTGAACTAGCCTACTGCTGCAATCATATTTTATCCTGTTAGAGTTGCGACCGCGCGTGAACGCCCCTCAAACGCTATTTTTAAATCGAAAATCCAAGATAATTCTGATTCAAGTGAGGTTCCTCCTATAAGTCAAAATGACGGTCTATGGACTGATTCAGTTGGAGACCTGGTTCCTGTCTAGACGCGGAACGCCAATTTCTCCAAACCGACGGAGTTCGTTTACCACATCGGCAGCTTCTGTGCAACCCTGGAATCCAAATATGCAGGTAATTTTAAATTTTGCGATTAATTCTGCTTTATGTGCTACATTGTTGACGGAAGGCTGCTTAATTGTGGATATAAATCTGTTCCTTTTAGTTGCTAAGCATGTCCCTGTCTCTCATAAATTAAATAAATTAATAAAATACAAACACTGGACTTTAATAGCACGAGGGCAGTGCATGGATGCTTATGCGATCTTTTCCTTCAAGATTCATGAATTGTGTGCTGACCTAGTGTTTGTTTTGCCTCACAGAGAAGATGGTACTTTTTATTTATAGCCCTAGTTTTTCTGCGAAGCGTTTTGTACTAGGATTTAATTCCTAATTTGCAAACGTGAATGGTATGGCAGTCGCGCTCGGGCTGTAGTTTGCGGACTACGTCAGGGACCTGAAAATCGCTAAATTCCATGCTTTTATGCCTGCTGAAATGGTGTGGTTATATCGTGATGTTCGGATGATCATAAGTGAACATGACGTCAGAAAGTGGTTTGCGTCGTGGTGATTCATTGTTGCAGATAGATGTTTGACAGCAGACATTAATAGGGTATATGGGCAACAATGTTGACTATACTGCCTGGATTGCTGTTATTGTTAACAAGTAACGGGTGGAAACCTTATGAATACTCACTCATACGACTACGCGGCGCGAAGAATTCCTGTTTCCTCAATTCTAAAATCTTTCTGGCCAACTGATTTTTTTTTTTTTTAAATAAAACTCCCCAAGTCATTGCTTCAATTGTATGCAAAATTAGTCCGCATTTATTTTTTAACAGTCGAATGCATACATGATTTATCGAGTTGAGTAAGGTTTTGTCCATTGTAAATGCGCCTAAGACCAAACTGAGCATGAATGTTCGTTTCCGTCGATGGTTTGTTCAGTACCAGAGCATTAAGCTGTTTCCATTAATACGGCTGAAGTCCGGCTGCTACAGACACGGGACATCGCATGCGCCCCATGGTGCGTCCTCGGTGTTCCTCCTTAACGGCTGAACTCCGCTATTCCTCCGTTTTCGTCCTCATGGCAGGACCCGACGCAGCACTACTTAAACAGCACCTCATGGAGGACGAAGAGCTCATATCATAATTAAAATCAACACTTCAATACAGAAGAAGAAACTAACTCAAAGAAAGCACTGTTAAAGATGATAATTCCAGCCATCTTTTTCATCTTATGTTCTGTTGAATGTTGGTCTGATTCTGAAGCTTCGGCTTCATCTTCTGAATTTTAAGAATTATATGACATGTTAGTATGTCATATTAAAACCACCAGGCCTACTCTGTTATCTCCTAACAAATTTAAGCGCGTGACACGCATGAACACTTCTGCTGAACAGGAATCACACAGGTACCGTGGCATTATAAAGCTCAGATCCTAATTTAACAGCAGTATGCATTTGATTCACTGAGAACGGTAAATACATGTATGTTGCTGCTGAAACTTCGGCTCTGCTCTGAACAGGGCAATAAATGCACATTGCTTCAAAGGTACTCATTTGTTAACAAAATAAAGTGGGGTAACCCCTTTGAACTTTAGGAAATTCCTCATACGATTCGTGTGCGTTGGAGCTGGAATCGCTCCCTTAAGAGGACTCGGTGGGTATTATCAGTGTCTGAGATCCTTGCATATTATAACCTTTTTGCAGCGTAAAATATGGCATCATGGTTAGCTCAGTATTCGTTCATTAGTGTTTGCTCGTCGCTCATGTCTGCTGCAGCCGGCCTCTTCTGGTTCAGTGTTCTATTAAGACTCGCAAGCTTGCAACCTTTTACATTAGCTGTCGGTATTGTTTTAAATATAAAAACCAAAGTTCTTAGTATTGCGCATTAGAATACAATATGCAGTTCCGAAGGCAATTTTCTGAGCTTTTCCAAAACTGTGAACTTGTATCCAATCCAGTTTCGTTCCCTTCATGACTCCAGAATTCCAAGGATTTGTAAGATTGATAGTAAAGTAGCTGTTTTGGATTTTATTCTTTAGTCTGGGAGAATTGATGGAATAACCTACCATTCAAATGTTGCTGTCAGAAATGTAATGTTTTGCTTTGCTATAGTGTGCATTATCAAATAATCTGTACTAGAGAGCAGCTCACTGGTTATACCAGGAGTAGCAGGTATAATAATTAGCAGGTATAATTGATTAGTTAATTGCCTTAATTGGCAAAAGCACTTTTTAAAATCTGAAGTTTCTGCGGCATCTCTAATTTCACAAGATGGACCCCCAAAAAAAAAAAAAAAAAAGAGAAGTGAATGAATAAATAAAAACTTGGCACCCTGTGTGAAACATTCTCTCTACTGCATGAGAATTTGTTTTTGTATATAACCCTTTTATTCATTAGTCATCGAAATTTGAAGAAATACAACCTTCATTACACACCGGCCTTCAGGACCAGAATTGTCCTCATGAAACTCGTGGTTTTGGGGGTTTTGAAGTATGATGAATCATTACTTGCTTAAACCAAGGATTAAAGGTACTTGATGGTTTCTTTCTAGTAGAATTATAATGCAACAAGCGGATGGAGGGGCGTTGACTGTTTATTACCAATTGTTCCTAAATTCTTACTTGGCACTCGAGACAATACAGTATTTCTATTTTTATGCAGTAGTTTTATCCAGTGCCTCACCCCCCTTTTTTTCTCTGTGTCTCTTTCTGAGGATCTTTCCCTCCACTACGGAGTCCTGGACCATCTGAGCCCTGTCCTTCAACATAAGCGCTGGTTGCTGCTGTCCTAATCTGGTCCGGATCCAGTTCAGCTCCTTCCTCAACATCCCACTTCCTGGAGCTAGACACCACTGTTTTGATGCCATTTTATTCTATTATTGCTTTAATTAGCTAGCCCGCGGAGGATGGGCTCCCCACTATAGCCAGGTTCCTCCTGAGATTTCTTCCCACTGGGGAGTTTTTTCTCACCACTGTTTGAGGATTTTTCTCCCTACTGGGAGTTTTTTGCCTCATTTTGCTCTAGTGGGGATTAGGTTGGGCACTGCCCTTTCATTTATTTAATCGCTCAACATAAAGCGTCTTTGTGATAGTCTGTGAAAAGCGCTATACAAATAATTGAATAGAAAAATTTGAATTGAATTAAAAATAATAAATTGCTTGCGCAGGTGGTTGGCTGGCCATACTTAATGGTAGAATGTCCATACTTGATCCAGGCAATCTGCATTGGTGGCAGCAGACGTGCGCTAAAGGCTGGGCAGCCTTTAGCAGCCAATGTTTGACCCTGGATATCTCTATGGACTTCCTGGTTGTCCAGGAGGCAGTGGGTGCTCCGGCTGTACACATAGTTTTTCTCACTAGGTAGAATGTTCTTCAGGACCAAGATGATGTTCATCTTGCCTCCCGCATCTGTAAGGGTTGCAGACGTGCACTAGAGGAAGCGGCGTGCGCCTATTCTCTAGAGGATCTGGCCAAGCATCCAGACTAACAGTGAGGCCCTGCCCGCAAGTACAGACTTGTGGGCACCAAGCGGTGTGTTCCTTGGAGAACGTGCCTAACGGGTCCCCGCAGTGGAACCAGGCAACACATAGGAGGTCATGTATTTTAATGGTAGAATGTCCAATTTGATCCAGGTAATCTGCATTGGTGGCAGCAGACGTGCGCTAAAGGCTGGGCAGCCTTTAGCAGCCAATGTTTGACCCTGGATATCTCTATGGACTTCCTGGTTGTCCAGGAGGCAGTGGGTGCTCCGGCTGTACACATAGTTTTTCTCACTAGGTAGAATGTTCTTCAGGACCAAGATGATGTTCATCTTGCCTCCTGCATCTGTAGGGGTTGCAGACGTGCACTAGAGGGAGCGGCGTGCGCCTATTCTCTAGAGGATCTGGCCAAGCATCCAGACTAACAGTGAGGCCCTGCCCGCAAGTACAGATGTGAGGGCACTAAGCGGTGTGTTTTCTGGAGAATGAGCCTAACGGGTCCCCGCAGTGGAACCAGGCAACACATGGGAGGTCATGTAACATTAATGGTAGAATGTCCATTTTGATCCAGGTAATCTGCATTGGTGGCAGCAGACGTGCGCTAAAGGCTGGGCAGCCTTTAGCAGCCAATGTTTGACCCTGGATATCTCTATGGACTTCCTGGTTATCCAGGAGGCAGTGGGTGCTCCGGCTGTACACATAGTTTTTCTCACTAGGTAGAATGTTTTCTCAGGACCAAGATGATGCTTCATCTTGCCTCCCGCATCTGTAGGGGTTGCAGACGTGCACTAGAGGGAGCGGCATGCGCCTATTCTCTAGAGGATCTGGCCAAGCATCCAGACTAACAGTGAGGCCCTGCCCGCAAGTACAGGTGTGAGGGCACCAAGCGGTGTGTTCTTGAGGAAACAAGCCTAACGGGTCCCCGCAGTGGAACCAGGCTACACATGGTGAGGTAATGTACATTAATGATCATATGTCCATTCTTGATCCAGGTTATCTGCATTGATGATAGTAAAAATGCACTAAATACTTGGCAGCCTTTAGTAGTCTGTTTTAACCCTGGATATCTCTATGGATTTCATGGTCATTCAGGAGGCAGTGGGTGCTCCACTGTATAAATGGTTTAGCACTTGGCGGTGGTTGCTGTTTTGGGGGATTTTGATTTCTGTTCCTGACTATGTTTGTATGTTTGCTGTGCCTAAGTAGATTATTCCTCCAGAGCAGAACTGCCGCCAAAATACAATGTAATGCTCATATCCATGAATAAATTGTTCTATTTTATTGAAACGTGAGTTGTCCTGACTGAAATGAGTGTAACTAGTTCAGGCAGGAAACTCGAGAAGAGCTACATCAGCTGACAGCAGCCTGGTAAGCTACCAGCACGTCAGCATCAGCAGGCAAACAGTTGGAGGATACACATCACGAGGTCATGCAGCGGTCTATTTGAAAGACGTCACGCTCACTTGCTTCCGCTGCTGTTCGCAATGACGCTTCATGCTATGCAACATGCTGTTTGGTTTTTGCTTTCCGCCTCCACCCCAGCCTCCACCTGTTTGGTTCTGCTCACATCGGGGGGATTTTGATTTCTGTTCCTGACTATGTTTGTATGTTTGCTGTGCCTAAGTAGATTATTCCTCCAGAGCAGAACTGCCGCCAAAATACAATGTAATGCTCATATCCATGAATAAATTGTTCTATTTTATTGAAACGTGAGTTGTCCTGACTGAAATTACGTTCGCGGAAAAAACTGGCTTCACGGTATGAAATAGGGCTCAGGATATTTCAAAATGGTATCTAGCTTGGTAAATTAAAAAATGGGGCACATATTCCTGGCCAGACCCTCAGTAGTAGATGTACTGCTCTTTTTACAGTGGCCCTGTTAAATCTATCAAACTTGGAACAGCAAACAGGGAAAGCAATACAAGGAGTTGCTAATGCCACATCCAGCTAGCCATCGCTGTTTGTCGTAACAAGTGCGGGAGAAGCCCCGGGTGTCAGCTCGTCCACGATCACTTGCCTGCTGCTGAATGTTTAAATCGGGTCGTCAGGTCCAAGCTCCGTTATCCTCTTTTTCTCTTCCAGTGTGACGTTACGCCTGGAGAACGGGTTATTCTGTAGTGAAAAAACCGAGTTTTCCGCGGATCCACTTAAGCTGCCATTTTGAAGCTGCCATCTATTGGACAAAAGAATGAGCGTGTGCGTGATCCTCTTCTTCTTTTTGGAGTTTTATGGTGTTTGACAAACCACTTGGTGTATTACCGCCACCTACTGTATTTTACTTTCACTTGGAGAAGCTTCAACCAGAAAAAATAAAATAAAAAATTAAAATAAATAAAATTCTCTGCTTCAATTATTTCCCAGGCTTTCTGATTCTCCTTACTTTTCTACAGTCTGACTACCCCCGAATTCTCTTCCCAAAATTGTCTGTATCTCTTCCCTCTTTATATCCACTACGCCCAAAATCTCTCTTGCCGCATCTACCACCATCTTAATTCTCTCCGTTTTACTTTCCATCTCACAAGCACAATTTAAAACCATTGAAATAATGCTAAAAAACTTCTCCTGTTCATCATAATTTCATCCTCCTCAAACTCCTTTTGCTTCTTTTCCACTGGCTGTACTCTGGCCAGCTCTTTCCCCACCGTTTCTTTTTTATTCACGACTCTTTTAGTTGCTTCTGCATAAGATATTTTTCCCTGCACTCTTTTCCTTTCCATTTTCCTTCTTTCACACTGCACTGACCTCATCTCATGACTTCCCCCACAGTGAAAACATGCCTTTGCCACTATACAATTATCCTCAATGCATCCCTCCTGTCCACACCGTCAACACCTGTGCATTTCTTTTTTACACACAACCGCAGCGTGTGCGTGATGTTTGCGCATGAGTAAATCTTATCTGCTGCGGTGACGTGTTGATATGATTGGCAGCTGTCGTTGTCCAGTCACATGAGGAGGAGAATCACAAAACAATACTAATTCGTTGCCATTCAAAGTGGGAGTGTCCGGGGCGCATTTCTCTACATCCCGCAGGAAAAGTTGAAACGACCAATTAGAAAGAAGCCTCAGGTCACATGCTGGGCAAAAGTTGAAAGACTTGCATTGACTCTCTTTAGACCGGCGCCCCTGCATTAATAAACTATGTATTCACAACATATTTATTTAATAATAAATTGTGTGAAACCCCTTTTATTTAATGGCGGCAGGTGCCGACAGGCTAGCATTTTGTGGAAAAAATAAATCATTTAATCGGTTATTTTTTTATAATGTAATGACAAATATTGGTATGTTTAAGTGGACTTTCTCTGTTGAATTTTGGCTGTATTGATGGAGGGGGCGGCGTCCCTGCGTTCCCTATTGACAAACCGCCACTGGTGGGCATATCACGAAATGACACATTGAAGCCAAAGGTGAATAAAATCAGGCAAATATTCTTGAGATTTCGCGTTCACAACAAACGGGACGTGACGGACGGACAGCTGCACAGATGGACTGATGGAGCTGAGGACTATGTCCACCGGCCCTCATACACCTTGACCCCAAAGATGAATGGAATCGGTCAAACCGTTCTTGAGATATCGCCTTCACAACAAACGGGACATGACGGACAGATGGACGGATGGACCGAGCTGAAGACTATGTCCCCTGCCCCAATACACCTTGACACCAAGAATGAATGGAATCGGTCAATCTGTTCTTAAGATATGATGTTGGACAAAGTATCTGGAAGTGGTCAAATCGTCGTAATGACCTTGAGAATAATGGCAAGGTCACATCAATCAAGTAGGCTGTGAGCACTCCCGTAATACACCTTGACACCAAAGATGAATGGAATGGGTCAAACCGTTCTTGAGATATCGCGTTCACAACAAATGGGACATGACTGACAGACAGACAGACAGACGGAGCTGAACACCATGTCCCCCGCCCCTAATACACCTTGACACCAAAGATGAATGGAATCGGTCAAACCGTTCTTGAGATATGTTGACAAGGAATTTGTAAGTGGTCAAATGATCGTAATGACCTTGAGAATAATTCCAAGGTCACCGAAATCTACTGGGGTTGGCATGTCAAACCAATATACCTCAACACCAAGGATAAATGGAATCGGTCAAACCGTTCTTGAGATATCGCGTTCAGAACAAACGGGACATAATGGACAGCCGGACGGAGCTGACAGCCCCCCCGCTGCCACGATAGCAAGCGAAGCGGAGGACAAAAACCACTTTAAGAGTGTTTTAGGTATTTATGTGGAGCTATTTTTCCAGTGTAATGATTGGACCAACAATTTATGATGTATAGTCTGATTTGTGTCATGTTAGTCTATCTTGAGCATTTATGGCGCCCCCTACTGGTCGATTTGATAGAAAATTTCAGGGTATGTTTCAGGTTCTTATGTGGACATATCCTGTGAGTTTTGTAAAGAGTGGAAAAAACTATTTATGATTTATAGTCCGATTTGTGTTACATTATGTAGTTTTGTTTTGCATTTATTGCACCCCCTATCGGACAATTTCAATGAAATTTTCAGAGTATGTTTCAAGTACTTATATAAATATATCCTATGACTTTTATGGCTATAAGACAAACAATATCTGATTTATAGTCTGATTTGTGTCATACAACGCTGCTTTGTTTTGCATGTATAGCGCCCCCTATCAGTCATTTTGAACAAAAATTTCAGAGTATGTTTGAGGTACTTATATGAATATATCCTGTGAGTTTTATGGCTATGGGGAAAACAAATGTTGATCTATAGTCTGATTTGTGTTATACCATTCTGCTTTGTTTAGCAGTTATAGCGCCCCCTATCAGTCAATTTGAATGAAATTTTCTGGGTACGTTGCAGTTACTAATTTGAATATATTCTGTGAGTTTTATGGCTATAGGCCAAAGTGACAGTACAAAAGGGCGAGACAGGTCTCAAAATCCAGGGGACAGTTCCAGGGGTCAGAAATGCTCAGGAGATCAGTCAGCGAAGCAAATGTTTCAGGGAAAATACAAGAATCGAAAGTCCAGAACACAGTCCAATCAAAACCAGAAAATCAGTCCTGAAGGCAATCCAAATTCATGAATCAGAAAACAAAAATGGGTCAGAACACAGAATGAATGACAGGAAATGTGTAAATCAGTGGTCAACGAAGATAGGTAAAACACGAGAAAGCAAACACTATAAGGAAGGCAGGATTGAAAGAGTGGAATCGTTGACAACCTGACAAAGACTCGCTGCACAGGGGGCTCTTTAGATACACAGAGTGGCTAAAAAACCCAAGGTGGAGAAGAGCTTCACACTGTGGTGGCACAGGGTTACACTGGCCTGTATGGCTCTGAAGTGCTGGATCCAAATGATCACAAAGGTCCGAGAGGACAGCTCTGGGTAGCCTAAAGATTCCCAATGACTCTCACTCTCTGCAAATACATCTATAAGCTCATGGAAAATTTGTTCCCTCCACAGGGCATCATCTGTAATATCTTGCAGTAGCAGTAAATATGTTATTGTGAGAGCAGAGTGTAGACGTCCTTCCTTTTGGCCAATAAATGGGGTGTCAATCACTGACTAATGGATGGAATATGGTTCCCAATTAAAATTACTGATATAAGTTGAAGTGCATTGTAACATTCATATTTATTTGTGAAATCCATAATTATTTGAAAAACAACAGTTATTGAAAAATATAACAAATTACAAAAATATTATTATAATTCATAATTACATAATTCTAGAACAGAATGAATTAATTGAATGTGCGTAAGAGTGCTCTTCAGTCTGCGTAGATTCTGTTCTTCCCTAAGAACAAAGTCCACAGAAGAAAACATTGGTGAAGTCAGAATCTGAATAAAAAGTGTGTCAGTGGGTTTTAAGAGGAAGTTTCCTCTTAAGAATAAAGGAGCCGTGACAGGTATGCAGCGGAGGGCAGTCAGAAGGGGGGTGATGTGGGGTGTTTGGGGAGGTTGTAGATCAGACGAGCTGCAGCACTCTGGATCAGCTGTGGGGTCTGATGGTGGAAACTGGACGGCGGCTGAAAGTGAGCTGCAGTACTGCAGGCGACAAAAGACCAAACGCCTGAACCAGAAGCTGGGTTGAGTAGGTGGTTAGAAAGGGAGGGATTTTCCTGATGTTACACAGCGATACCTACATGTGCGGCTCACTGCTGAGATGTTCTCAGAGACTGACAGCCTATGATCCATCACTACTCTGAGGTTCCTCGCAGAAGGAGAGGAGGACACCATGGCGCCCCCTACAGAAATGTTGAACTCGTTCCTCATTCCTCGAACAAATTATTTCATTGCATATTAAATTTCAGAAGCCTTACTTACAAACCATGACAAGTTCCATTGAATTTTCACACCCCAATCTCTCTCCCGTTCTCACTCCCTCATCCCTCGTTCCCATTGTTTCATCCCCCTCCCTCATTTTCCTTTCATCCCTTCATCCCTCCATGATTTTGATACATTTTTTCTTCCAGATTCGCAAAAAATCAAATAATGAAATGTCCTGCCCCCTCCTCCACCGATCCCTCGTTCCTCATCCCTCGCAAAATTTCTTCATTGCAGCTCAATTTTCAGAAGCTTTACCTCATAACAACACACAATATATTCCATAACATTTTCATGCCCTCATTTCTCCCCCATTTACTCATCTCCTTGTCCCTCGTTACCCCGTCTCCTATCTCAGCACAAATTATTTTATCAAAACTTTGTTTCATAGGTAATTAACCATAATGACAATCTAGTAAAGGAAACGATAACATCACTTCCCTTCGATCATTTATTACATTGTCCCCTCGTTCCCTCCCCCCTCTAACGCACACACAGGTCATAATGCACTTTCTCAACACGTCATCAACCGGATAGGAATGTTTGGTAATTACTGTTAACGTGACGTCTCTTGTGAGAATTACCTCATTTTTTGGGGGTAGACAAATTGGGCAAACTCAATACAATATACAGGAGAAGTCCACTTCCCCAAAATATCCCACTGGGAAACCTTCTTTAAATGTGATGAAATTAAATATTAAGAAATTAATAAGCTTACCAGCAGAGGATGGGCTCCCCACTATAGCCGGTTCCTCCTGAGATTTCTTCCCACTGGGGAGTTTTTCTCACCTCTGTCTGAGGTTTTTTCTCATTATTGGGAGTTTTTGCCTGATTTGCTGTACAGAGGATGAGGCCGGGCAGTGGGGCACTGCCCATTTTATGTTTCATTAATCTTGTCTGCGACAGTCCCTCCGTGAAAAGATTATGCAAATAAAATTGAATCGAATTGAAATTTCACTATTGCCAATCGGTAGGCCATTTTCCCATAAATCCCCCATCTAGCAGAGGACTTGCTATATGCAACTCAGTGCAGCTTCGCTCCTCAAACCTTGGCAATCATATCAGTCCACTACTTTCCATTCTAGCTGCTCATCCTTGTGATGGAAACGGGAGGCTTTCTGAAGCACTGATCCTTCTCACCTGTCAGTATCAACACGATGTACAGTAGTGACATCAGCTTGTCAAATAATTTACAGCCAATTCACGCCATTACAAGAACGCCCATTCTTTTTTCATAACAACTTCCGCCAAGCGCAAAATCTCATTTCATCTCTTCACTCTTGAGGACTTGAAGAGCCTTCATTACTCTGAGAAGAGAGGTGACCCTCACCCTGAGTCTCATCGCCTGGGGTTTCCCTTTAACCTGCACTGGTCTCCTACTCGACTCTATTCCATCCTTCATCAGTACAATTCCCCTGCACATCCAATTTAGTAAATACCATGAACTACTATTTTAGCTGTGGTCTGGAATTCATTAAATGTGTCTTGGCTGCTTGCATTTGAAGCAGCAAATGTCCTGTCTAGGCATTCTGTCCACTTGTCAGGTAGTTTTGGCATGACTAGGACTCAAATTACCTCCATCAAACTTACTCTGCATACAGTGGTACCACTGGTGGGAAGTCAGACGCAAAGGAGCCTCATCAACGAGAGACAGAGCTGAGAAAGTAATGAAAAACCAGGCAGGACCCGGGTGGAGAAATAATCCATCAGTAGGAATGAAAGGCTGGAGGTTGAATGGAGCTCAGATGGAGCTCAGAGAGCAGAACCTTAGAGGTGGGTCTCCTTAAACCCCAATGTCCCCCAGCGGTAACACCAGCACTACAGGATTATCTGAGGCAAACCGTCAGCCCCTGACCCTTAAACACACTATTGCTTTCAGCTTGTACCTGTTTAAGAATGTATGATCAATAATCAAACACTGTATTTACTGAAGAATCAAGACCAAATCACGAGCCTGAACTGATCAAGATATTAAGAAATGACACATCGCCAATGGGCTGCATTGACAAAGCTCTTAATTGTGTTGTGTTGTTTTTTTTTCAGCCGTGTAGCATAATTTACTTTAACATTGCACAAAATGAAAATGTGGTCATTTTCGATTTGCCGAAGGACGAACCTAAAAACTTTGACCACTTCGCCATTTACATTGTCCTCGTCACTAACTTCTCTTTGTATCTGACCCTGTCTTATCTATTCCCTATATCCTCAAGAATTTGGTCGATTTTCTGGTTATAAACTCAAACTTGATAAAAGTGAGCTTTTACCCAGTACCACTGAAGCCAGTTAAAGTCCCTTTGATTCCCTTTGATTTCAGATAAAAAAAAAATCAGTTGAGTTTATCTCGGTATCTCAGTTACAAAATCCCACTCTCAGCTGCTAAAGTCCTATTTCACTCCACTCCTAGATCATACCTGACGGGATCTTATTCACTGGTCCGCCGGGCCCCTATCACTAGCCAGATGAATTAATACAGTAAATATGAATACTCTTCCAGTCAGGACAACCCATTTAAAATGAAAACTATTTATTGAATATATTACAGAATTTAGCAGAGTTTGAGGCGTGAATAGATCTGCTTTGGGTACTGAGTGCACAATATGTGCACTAACCTGAATAAAGGGAGAATTTATAAACAGATTCCCTGAGGACTGAGATTGTGATGGTCCTGCCCTGCAGGCCCTCCCCCCTCCTGCTGTCTGCACCTCCACCTCAACGAGCAACAGCTGCTGTTAAGAGTTAAGGTGCTGTTAAGAGTATAAAAGAGCTGCACTGCCAAACAGGGAGTGCAGCTGCATTCTGTTGTTTTACTTGGTGTTATGGAGCCCTGTTTGTAGCCGCTGCTCTCCTCTTATGTTTTTTATTAATAAATATTTATTTATATTTTACTCAGCCTGTGCGTTTGGGTCCCTTGTCTTGTTGTTGGATACATGGTCCCAGTGCCCGCCGGCTTATTGCCTACTGCCCGCGGGGGCAAAACCATGACAGAGAATCAACAAGAGACCCACTCTCGGCAGCCAAAAGTTTAAAAAGTGGGAGCAGATCCTCAACAAGTGCTCATTTTGAGCAAACTTATTTTACTGTCTCTGAGCAAACTACGCAAAATGCTCAGAAAGAAATGACTGAGCTACAGGAATTGAAAGCTGAACTTAAAGAAGTGGATTCGTTGCAACACACTAAGTTGGAGACAGATTTGGAAGTGGAATTGGCAGCATATGAAGATGAACTAAAGGCTTTCAAAATCAAGAAATTAAATAGAAGGGGTACAGTGTATGACTGGAATGGGAATGTTCGTGTCAGACGGAGTCCGAGACCACCCATGGGCCGTCAACAGCGAGATTGGAGACAGCCACGACACCGGGATTTACTCCTCACGAGCGAAGCAGAAACAACTGACCAAGGCCACTTCAGCGCATCCTCCACTGACGATCTTTTTTTAGAGGCGAGGAGAGGCCGTCAACAAAGAAGACGACGAGGAGGGGCAAGCGGAGGTCGAGATCCAAATTGGGTAACGTTAACACAGAGCCTGTATCAGAACACAGGGTGATTAACATTTCGGATTACTCTTTAACTGCCCCACAGTTAAGTGTACTCAGTTGTGGACTGTCTTGTGTTCAGACTAATAAATTGAATGCATTTAAATTGCAGGCTGACTTATACAAGTTCTTTAGACAGCTGCATTTGAAACATTTCTTTCATACTAAACCGACTGGTGATATGGGGAATGAGGTTACAAACTCTTTGAATAAATTTAAGAAAAATTCTACCTTCATGCCCCCTGCCCCCCAAAATCCTACTTTGATTACTTTTGGCAAGTTGGTGGAAAAAGACATTAATGCTCTAATTAAATCTGAAAAAGAAGGAACAGCTATAACATCAGTAAATTGAAAAGAAAGGCTTTGGATGAATTAAGAGAGAACACTGACATAATTGTGAAACCAGCAGACGAAGGTGGGTTAATTGCTACACAAAACAGGACGGATTATGTAGCTGAGGCAGTAAGACAGTTTAGCAATTCTGACTTTTATCAACAGTTACTGAAAAATCCTATGGATAATTATATTGGGGAAAGGGACAAACTGTTAAATAATGCAATGGAAAATAAGTGGCTATTGAAGAACCAGTATGAATTCTTGAAAACAGAATATCCTGTCACTCCAGTGTTTTACTGCCTGAAATACACAAACGGCTACAAAATCCTCCAGGCAGACCCAGTGTAGCCATCAAAGACTCTTTGACTGAACCCTTAAGCTAATTTGTGGATGAATTTATTAAAGAAATTGTAAAGTATCTTCCATCCTTTGTTGCTGACACTAGAGATGTTTTAAAACTGTTGGCTGGAGTCTCCATCCCAAATAATGCTTATTAAGTGACATTTGATGTGGAAAGTTACACAAATATTCCCGATGATGGTGGCTTGGAAGCCATGGACTTCTATCTTTCACTTAAGAGTGATTTGCTCCCTGTGGAATTATTATTGATGTTCACAAGGTTTATTCTTAAATCTCATTATTTTATGTTCAAGTATTACCTACAAATTCAAGGAACAAGTATGAGATTCCCATTTGCACCTAATTATGCAAATTTACTCATGGGTTTATGGGAAGATAGACATATATTTAACAACAACCCATTTTGAGATAACATTCTAGTGTTTAAACAGTTTATTGATGACGTCTTTGTGATTTTCATTGGCTCTGAAAATGAATTGTGCCAGTTTGCTGAATACATAAATGGGACTTATCCTACTTTAAAGTTTACTATGCAATACAGGTGTGAAAGAATACTCTTTTTGGATTTGCTAATTACTGTCAATAATTAAAATTGGAGACCTCAATTTGTAGGAAGGAGACTGACAGAAATACTATTCTACACTTGTCAAGTTTCCACCCTGACCCTGTTATCATGAACATTCCCTATGGTCGATTTGTAAGGCTAAAGAGAATTTGTAGTGATGAGAAAGATTATGAAGTTGAAGCCAAGGAAATGTCTCAACAGTTTAGACAGAGAGGATATGACCAGAAACTAATTGATCAAGAAGTTGTAAAGGCTAACAGTAAAAATAGGAATGAGTTACTGAACTCTCATTTGAAACAGCCTTAGAGTCGAGTCAGCTTTGTGTCTGAGTACTGTACAGCCTCCAAGCAGCTCAAAGGAATCATACATAAACATTGGAAACTCTTTGAATGTGACCCTAGTCTGAACCACTTACCAGTAAAACCTTGTTTTTGTTTTAAAAGAGGCAAAAACATAAGTAGTGGTCAGTTCTATGTGTAAAGAACCCTCAGTCACAAACTAGCTTGCAAAGCGAGTGTATGGAAATTACAGGTGCGGTAACTGTGCGCATTGCTCCGATACATTTGACACTAAAACATTCAGTCATCCTCACTCTGGTAAGATGTATATTAAACAGTTTATTAATTGCCTCTCAACACATGTGGTGTATATGTTAAAATGCCCCTGTGGATTATTGTAAATTGGTCAAACAAAAAGGAATTTAAAACTAAAAAATAGCTGAACACAAAGCTGCAGTCAGAAATGACAACATTTGGATTATGCCATTGGATTATGCTATTGCTAGACACTATAAGGAGAAAAACCATGGACCACCACACTTAAAGTTATTGGCATTGAGAAGGTAGAACCTCACCCAAGAGGGGGTAATTTGATTAAGCAATTGTTGAAAAGGGAGGCCTTTTGGATCCAAGAGTTGAATACAGTTGAACCATATGGACTCAATGAAAAACAGGATCTGAGTATATTTTTGTGATTGATGTCAATGTGTGCAATGACTTTAATGTAATTTTGTGAAGCCAATGTAATAATAGCTTTGCTTGGAATTTACTTTTGCTGTTGATATTTTGCACAGAATGTATGTATTCACAGGCCAATGGATAATCAATGTGGAGTCTGATGCTGTAGTGTGATAACTAATTTATTTTTAGAGGTGTTATTTACTGTAGTTAACTTTGTACTGGTTATATTTATTCAAAGATTCTAGTTTTGTATTCACTTTTTATAAAAGAAAATCGTTTATGAAAAAAAAACCCCTGAAAGGTCATGTGATTATTTCACCTGAGGGTGTCATGGGGAAGGCAAAGACCAAACCTGACGAAGCGATGGCGAAAGGCGCTGTTCACTCCTAATAAACCTCACCTAATGGTGATCAGTGTGCAGGACTTTTTTTGATTTTGTACTTTACTGCTCTACCTGCTGTCGCCAGCACCTGATTTACTTGGACAGGCTTGTACACGGGCTGTTATGATTCTGCATTCTGCATGTCATGTTTAAGTTCTGTGCCTGGCTTTGCCATGTATGCTGATGTCTGACCATTCTTAGGATTATGTATTGTGTTTTGGTTATTTAGATTTCTTGTTTATTATTTTTCATGGTTAGATCAGTTTTCCATGCCATGTTTTCATTTCCATGCTTTGCACTTTGTCTCCCCTGTCTTGTCATGTGTGTATCTTTGCTCACGGTCCCTTGTCTTGTGTGCCACTCATTCGGGTGATTTCTTGGTTTCTGGTTTTCAATCTTCCTTCATTATCTCGTGTGCTTCCTTCCTCTCTCTTTTACTATCCACTAACCATACTAACAGTTTGTTGTTTTCGATAATTACTAACCCTCATTAACATTGTATATTTTTACTAACTTTCTAACATGCACTTGGGATTGTACAGCTGCACATACTAATTGACTAACAATCTCTCAGCAGTCGCTCAATTCTAATCTCCGCCTCTTTGCCTATCCCTAATTATCTCTGCTGCAAGTTTCTGTGGATTTCCACTTATACTTTGTGCTTTCCTTTTCTTTTATCTTGGCACTTTAGTACTCCTTAACCGGAGCTGTTGTTTTGTTCTTAGGTTTGTCTTGGGATCCCTGTCTGCGTTTTGGCTACAACCAAATTCATGTAATTAGTTTATTCCTCATGTGTCTCTCCCTGGTCATTGTTCCCACTGATTGCACCTGTTCTCCCTGGTCATGTGTTCACCCCGGGTGTGTATATAAGATGTCTGTTTGGTTCACACTCTTGTCAGATCGTTCTCCCTAGTTTTCTCGTGCCACGTTTCTCGCCTTGATTTCTCAGTGTTAATCTTTCCGACTGGACTGTCCTTGATATCGAGCTTTGCCTACTCCCTGTACTTTTGCCGCATTCTTGTTTTTTGACCTCTTTAGTCTGACTACGATTTTTTGTGATTGGTGCCCTGTGTATGACTCTGGATTTCGCCCTTCGGATTCTGATTTTGGATTGCGGACATTGTACTGTTGCCAGCTCTGTTTGGGGGTTTCCCCCTTCAGAAATAAAGCCTCCTTTTTGCATTGTACTGGTGTTTGCTCTTGGTTCATTTTGTAAAACCTCACACGGGGACTTTATGGCCTTAGACGGAGAATTTATATCTGCCTTTGAACAAGATACCGAATCCCCCCCCCCCCCCCCCCCCGAGTCCACTGTCAACCCAGTGGTATGCCACTTATGGTTCTGCTCTGACCTGATGTTTCTCGGTTTCTTTTAGCCCTTTTGGTTTTTGAACTTTGCATCGTCGGACCATTCTTTAGAATTATGTATTGTGTTCTGTTATTAGTTTGTTCATGTATTGTCTGTGTACTTTTCCATAGTTTACTTTTTGCCATAGTCTCATTCCGGTTCATGTTTTCCATTTTGCTTTGCACTTTCTCCCCCGTCTGGTCTCATCTTGTCATTGTTCACAGCCCCAGTCCTGCGTGTTACTCTTCGATTTATTGGATTCTGGATTTCAGTCTTCCTTCTGATCTCGTTTACTTCTCCTTACTTTTCTATCTACTAATCATACTAACCGTTTATTTTCGCTAGAAGTCACTAACACCAACTAACTATTAGTATTATATTATACTAACTAACGAGTACTAAGGGATTGTATAGTTTTGTAGAACATGAAAGTTTGATTTGGCTTACAACATAGGTCAAAAATCCTAGTGTTGGAACACATGCTCATTACGCTGGTAAAATCTGAATGTTTGGGTGATCTGACACAATCCAGAGCGAGCAGTTAACTTTTATAATCCTACAGCCTGCCGGTGGGAGTGGCATCCTTTGTTCCCCACGGCGGGAGGTGGGAGCCATCAAGTCTAGCAGGCCCAGCATCTCTGGAACTCAAACTCACTGGTTTCATTAAAGTTAAAGCGCAGCTACTTCAATTGGCTTAAAACAACCTAAACTTCTATCAAATTCATATTTTATGTTAAATATCCTAAAAGGAACCTCTCATATATTAACACAATTGGGCCAGAATACTCCATTTTAAGGCTTTTCCATGACAAGTGCATCATTTTAGCACATATTCCTATCATGTTTGGTCTTTTTATTCTCAGAGAAATCTAAGGAATTGAATGGAACATGTTTTATTTCCCTTGGAATTATGGTTCATCGTTTGTAAGATTCATTCGGGCGACTACCTAGTCTGTCTATGCAAATTAGTATCACCTAGGCCAGTAAAACTGATTCGGCCACCCCTTCCTCTACCTTGTTCGGAGGCGTGGTTTGGAGCCTTTAAAGGTACGAGATCCTAAGGGGGCGCTCTCTTATTCTGTCCTGTCCTTTTTTTTTGTCAACGTCTGACGCGTGGGGAAAAGTCACATGGCTCCTTGCTCTGCGGAGCGGGGGAACATCTGGGTTCGCCCCGACCACGTGGGGCGACTTTAGCTCCACGTGGTCATTCATCTTTTCCAGGTATGAAAATACTCTAAATCCTTCTAAATTATATGTAACGGTAATTGGCTTAGCGTTGATTTGTTTGATCCAAGTTGTACCTACCTGGTGAATTAAATTATTGTTATTCCTTTTTCAGCTTGCGTGATTTTCCTTGATTTGTAACACTCGAATATTCTAGCCTTGTTGCGACCGGGACTTAAGGGGAAATTCCTACCAAGACGTGTAGGTAACGATACTTCTAAGTTAGATTTGGGATTATGTTCTACCCCTTAAGGATTTATGGAATACCGGCTCTTAAGGTTTAGCTATTAAGGATACCCTTGGGCGTGTATTTTATTTATATGCCGGTGTCTGGTTGATCTTTCTAAGGAGCCCTTGGGTGTATACATATAATCTGGGTTCTTGATACGTTCACGCTCAGTGCTATATTGTTTAAGCATCGATGCTGCTATCAAGATAGTCTCGTCTGACCAATGGAAGTATTGTCGAATTGATTCCAGGACAGTTGCGTTTAATTAACCCTGGGGACGCATTTACTGAGCAATGATGGTTTGCGCTGCCGCATCTGATGGCAGATTTGTCTCGAAATCCACGCAGGTGTTCCCTAAATTATCAATTCTAATTCTAATTTGGAGTCAGATCTTTAACAAGGTTATAGCAAAATTTTGTATTCTATTTGATCTATGGAGTCAGATTAATCATAACCATTGCGCTTTCATGTCCCGTCCTCGGACGGTGAAGATTATTCATTTTATTGTGACTCACCCCAGCCAGAAGAATGCTCTAGTTAAAGTTAGACTAAGAGAACACGTAAGGCCTTCAACCCAGGCAATATCCGCCTTTTGGTTATTGCTTCGCTGGGGTTTTACAGTTTCACTTACTAATTGATTAACAAGCTCTCAGCACTCGCCCTGTTCGAGTCTCCACCTCTTTTTCCCTGATCTCCTGTGCTGCATTTCTGTGGAAAACTCCACATCTGATCACGCTGTCCCTTCTCTATTTATCTATGCACGTTAGAACTCCTTAACTGGAGCTGTATGTCTTGGTATAGGATTAGTCCCGTGATCCCTGTCCGCGTTTTGGCTTCTGCCAAATTCCATGTCTACTACTTGCACCTGTGTGTCTTACCATGTGCTGCTATTCTCTCGCCTTGTACTCATTGTGTCTCAGATTCTGACTACTGATTTTTTTGCTTGCCCTTACTGGATTACCGTTTACATTTGTGTGTTTGAACCCTTTTTCGCCCCAACTACGATTTTTTTGGATTGCTTCCTTGTTAACGATTCAGATTGCCCTTTGGTCTATGAGTTTGCTTCTCCCACAAACCATTGCCTGTGTACCGAATCTGTTTCACCTGACTACAACTTTTGAATTTGCTGCCCTGGTTACGATTCCTTTTCTGTCCCACTGGATTTTGACTTTTGGATTGCGGACTCTGTACTGTTGCCTTCTACCCTGCGGGGGTTACCCCCCCCTCGCTCAATAAAAACCATTTTTTTTTTTGCAATCCTGTGTTCTCGCATTTGGCTCCAGATTGAAACCTCACATCCACAAGCAGATCTACAGACAGGGGGGAGGTGGGGAGGTGGTGGGGGAGTAGAATTAAAACAGCAGCAGAATAACCAACAATCACAGCAAACACAAGCAGCACAGCAGGTGACTGTTGCAGACAAAGCGTCAGTGTGAACAGCTGCAGAGCATGAGCTTAATTAGCCATTTTTGAAGAGTGCCCTGTGTAACAGAGTTATAAATAACACTACTTGTGTATGCATTTCCCCAAAATATTATACTAGTTAGTGTTGCTAAAACATGTTCCTTTAAGTTTCCTTTAATTCTGGCATATTTGTATTATTGTATTGCAAGAGTGGTTATTCAGCGCCCTCTGCTGGCATGATGTGCAGAATAGTTTGTGCAGCTGCTTAAGTTTCATTCCTTCTTGTCTCGCGTCAGATCACGTTGCTTTGCAAAAAACGAGATGACGATTTATGCACAGATCGTTCTGCACATCAAACTTTTCTGTCTGTACATTTTGTCCAGAATAAAACGGGGAAAAGTGCATTCCTCTCTCTGAGTGTCTTCATTCACCCATCCCGACTGTACCGAGGCGAGAGAAAATCGACTTGGTAACACTGGTGCCGTGACCCGTGGACGATTGAACAGCTTGATGCTGTCGCCGGGGGAGCAACGCGGAGAGCGAGTCGGAGTGACGTCATGTGAGATGCCATCGGATGGAATGTAGTTTCGTTCTGTCAGTTTTAAAAGCGATTTTTGAAGAGCCAAGTGTGAAATATTTGAATATATTTTAGGAATACAATATAACAGATGTTTAAGTAGCGATTTGATGAACAAAATTGCAATATTTTAATTTTCAGAGAGAAAAAGACAGTACAGAAACGACTGAGTTTTTTTTTCTTTTCTAAATAAGTGAACTGTTAATTTTCTCTGCTCTAGTCTAGAGTGTTCATTTGAATACCTGTTGAAATTGAGTGGTATTCTCAATATATGTTTCTCTATTTTTTTTTGCGAACAGTGTTACGTGTGTAAACCATTTCTATGAGGTATTTTTATCTCAAGTATATTTCTATGATTTTCTGCAAGTGAATTCTGAAGTGTTTCGACACTACTATGGCAAGCAAATTTCAGTCTAGTGATGATGCCTATCGTCAGTTCTCTTCTTTTGGGAGGGGTAGAGGCCTGATAATGTTTGATAGGCAGCCGGGGGGAACAGCTATGAGGGATGTGGGTGCATCTCCTGTGTTGGCTGGCAGTAACGGGAGCCAGGGGTTAGATCAGGACCCAGTTGTAACTCCCAGGGGGCAGTCAGGGGGCATGCCATATTACTCCACACCCCTGGGTGGCATTGAATCCCTACCTCAGCTGTGTGACATCATCAGTCAAATTGGCTCACGAATAGGGGACAGCATAGCTGCACGATTGGCTGGGAATGATTCAGTTGAGCTGAGTGATCAGGGTCAAACCTGTGATCCAAGTCACAGCAGTGCCCACAGTCACATTAGTGCTCATTCCAATGACCAATCTGCACAATTCGATACCAGTGGTATTCCTCACATCAATGTGAATGTTAGGCCTGACAGGGAACCTGTCATTTTCAGAGGTGACCATTCAGACAAGTACACTGTCATTGAATGGATAGACCTGATGAAGGCTTACATCAGGAAACAGGGCTCTGATATGTCTGTTCAGGCAGAGGAAATAAAGAGCAAGCTAATGGGTAGGGCCAGGGATGTAGTCAGCATTGGTCTGAGAAGCAACCCATCCTTAGACTGCATTCAACATCCTGAGGTGATATATAGTATTTTACTCAGATATTTCAGCAACACATCGTCATGTGTTCCACTAGCTGATTTCTATTCAACCCTACCTAAACTCAAAGAGAATCCAGTAGACTATTGGATTAGGGTCAATAAAGCAGCTGATCTGGCTGACGATGGCTTACGTCGTCAAGGCAGATGTATGGAAAACATGGGAGAGGAAGTTGCTCGTATGTTTGTGAAGCACTGCCCTGACACTGAACTTGCATATGCTTTCAAGAGCAAGCCTATTCATGAGTGGACCACGAAGCAAATTCAAGAGAGAATAGATGAATTTCAGCGTGAACATGGGTCAGCTAAGATGCCAAGTTTCTCTGCACTGGTTTGTCATGAAATGCATTCTGAACCTCACAGTCAATCCGTTTTTGATGCTTATAACATGCAGCCCCTCTACTCTGAGCCTGTGTCTGTCCAAGCCCAGCACCATGTCGTAGCCCAGCGCCAGCAACCGAACAGTCAAGGTGACCCCATTCTGGGCCGTATGATGAGCATGTTGGAGAAAGTCTTGGAGAAGGTACAGCAAAATAATTCCAGAGCTCCTCGCAATGGCAGACCGGCTCAAAACTCAGGTGACATGGCTTGCAAAGTCTCCAGTAGTAAAGATCACACCACTAAGTCCCATTGCATGTCTGAGAGGTTGTGCTTTAAATGCTTCTCTCCTGACCACAATAGACATGCATGCCCGAACAGACAGCCACAGTCTGGGCCTTTATTGGGAAACGAGCAGACCCATGCTTAGAGGGAGACTGCATGGGTCATCATAATAAAAACTCCCAACCTGATTCGGCATTAGATGCTGAAATAATATTTGAAAAGGCTAAAGATTCATCTGTGAATGAAACGGTAATCTTTCAGAACACGCAAATTCTGGGCCGAAGTGACAGCTTGTTTTACACATCTGTGCTTATTGGAAAAGTTACCCTGGGTGCCATGTTGGATAGCGGATCCATGGCGTGCACACTCAGTGAGGCGGCTGCGAAAAAGCTTATTGAAGCGGGTGTTGTTCATGAGGAGAGTCAGACAGATGATGTTGATATTGTTCTGGTCGGATGTGGAGGTCGACGCGTGAAACCCAAAACTGTCCTCAACGTTGAGATGGAAGTTTATGGCTGTGAATTGCGCGTGCCCACTCTTGTTGTTCCAGGTCAGCTTGACGAGCTCATCATTGGCACTAACGTTATCAAGCACATTCTCCGTCAGTTCAAACAGAATGAGAGCTACTGGAAAGCAGTCTCCGCTCCCAGCTCTGGTGACAATTCTGAGTCTGAAAAGTTCCTGTCTCTGCTAGCTGGTCTGACTCGCTGGAAAGGTGACGACCCTCCTGATAAAGTGGGCACCATCAGATGTAACAAGGCTGTCACTCTCACCCCTGGTAGCGAGTATCTAGTATGGGGTAGGCTACCAAAGAATGTCAGTGTGTCTCCTGGCAGCACCGTCGTTACAGAGCCTTGCATTGCCCGCTCGTCTCCAAGAGGAATATTAGTGGCCAGGATTGTAACACCATTATGGGGTGATCGGTGGGTACCACTGAAGATCATGAACATCTCCGACAGCCCAGTTGTTCTGAGGAAGAACGCTAAGCTCGCTGATGTATTCACGTGTCTGGCCCTGGAAGATATGGAGAATGGGGATCCTGTCTGGGGTGGAGCTGAGCTTACCTGTGCTACCCAAGCAACTTCTCCCACAGTGAAGACGGGCCATGCAGATGTTAGTGATGTGCAAGGAAGGATGAAGCACATTGGATTGAACGATCTCGACCTTGAGTCATGTGATGTGTCTGTGGAATGGAGAAGCAAGCTGGCTGATCTTGTCATAAGATATGGAGATATCTTCTCCCGTCACCACCTTGACTGCGGTGAAGCCAAGGGGTTCGTCCACAGGATCCACCTGACTGATGAGAGACCGTTTCGATTGCCTTATCGCCGTGTTCCTCCAGCCCAATACCTCAAGCTGCGCGAGGTCATCAATGAAATGGAAGAGAAGGAGATCATTCGAAAATCCTCCAGTGAATTCGCTTCACCACTTGTGCTTGTGTGGAAAAAGAATGGCGACCTTCGCATCTGCACAGACTTCAGATGGCTTAACCGGAGGACGGTGAAAGATGCGCACCCTCTACCACACCAAGCTGATTGTCTGGCTGCACTGGGAGGCAACAGATTCTTTAGTACAATGGATCTGACCTCGGGATTCTACAATATGCCGCTGCATGAAGATGACAAGAAGTACTCCGCCTTTACAACACCTATGGGTCTCTATGAGTATAACCGGTGTAATGTGAATATAGGCCACTAGATGGCAGTATTTACCTTTTTTTTTGTTAAGCTCAGACTGGAGTCATGTTTAGACATGTCCTGGACATGTCTGGGGCAAGTCTCAGAAAATTAAAAAAAAGAGGTCTAAATGTGGGTGGGGTCTGCAAAAGAGTATATAAGGAAAAGAATTGAGACAGTAAAGTAGTAGGAGAAATTGCAAGAAGATGACCAGACCTGCCATTCTGTTCAAGACCTGTGACGTTTCTTTTGTGGATTTCTTTGCCTGTGTTTGAGCATTTTCTTCATCCAGGACATCACCAAGCCACCCCACCAAAAAGGGACTGTAATCATTTCTGTTTTTTCTTATTTATCAATCTTGGTCTTTAGTTGTAGGTTGTTATTAGTCTTTGTCTTTGTTAAAAATTAAATGTGTTTTAGTTGTTAAAACTGTGTTTGTCATCCCTTGCTGTTGCTGTTGTGTTATAAATGTAATAACAAATTGGGGCCATAACAAATTGGGGGCTCAAGGTCCGGGATAGACCATTTTGTGAGTAATTTATTGAAAATCTAACATTCCAAATTGTGAAATTGTTTTTGTGAATTTTCCTAGATATATATTGACAACAGCAATGGATGATTTCTTGGCATCACCAACCGTAGGTGTTTTGAAGTCTTTTAAAAAGACAGAACTGCTAGAAATTTGCAGACAGTTGGAGCTGACAGAGGTAAAACCAGCCATGCGAAAAGCAAGACTGGCTAGAGAGATAGTTGAATATTACATTGATGAAAATGTGTTTGCACCAGGAGATCTGGAACAGTTTCCAGTGGAAAATCCAAATATAGAAATGGAACTTAAATTAAAAATGCTAGAGATTGAAAGGGAGGAAAAAGGAAAACAAAGAGAATTTGAGAGGGAAGAAAAAGAAAAACAAAGGCAGTTTGAGTTAGAAAAATTAGCAAGAGAAGAAAAACAAAGAGAATTTGAGAGAGAGAAAGAGGAAAGAGCAGAAAGAGAGAGACAGAGACAGAGAGATTTTGAATTAGAGAAGTTGGATAGAGAGGAAAGACTCCAAATGGAGAAACTAAAAATTAAAATTGAAACTAAAAATAAATTTTGTGCCAGTCAGGAGGTAAAACTGGTGCCTCCATTTTCGGAAAAGGATGTTGACAACTATTTCCAGTGTTTTGAAAAGGTAGCAAAGAGTTGCCAGTGGCCAAAGGAACACTGGCCTCTGATGTTGCAAACTGTCCTCAAGGGTAAAGCTCAACAAGCCTATTCGGCTTTGTCTGCAGATGATTCCTCTGATTATGAGGTTGTCAAAAAGGTTCTTTTGAGAGCTTATGAGTTGGTTCCAGAGGCTTACCGACAGAAATTCAGAGGTCTGAAGAAATCTGAAAATCAGACTTATGTTGAATTTGCTAATGAAAAGCAGGTTTGCTTTGAGCGCTGGTGTACTTCTATGGAGGTCAAGGATGATTTCAACTCACTAAAAGAGATGGTGTTAGTTGAAGAATTCAAGAACTGTGTTAAAGATGATGTTAAGACCTACCTTAATGAGAAGCAAGCACTGAATTTGCAATCAGTTGCCAAATTTGCAGATGAATATGTTCTCACACATAAGTCTAAATTTCAGTCTAGCAGTAACAATAGATGGTCCCAATTTCAGAAAAAGAGTTATGGTGATACCCAAGATTCCTCACCCAAAGACAAAGACAAATCTGGTGATGGTGCTCAGAAATCCAGTAACAGGTCTGATCAAAGTGTGAAAGCTGACAGTGACAAAAGTGGTCTAGTTTGCAGTTATTGCAAGAAATCTGGTCATGTGACAACTAACTGTTGGTTCCTTAAAGCTAAGAAAGAAAAAGAAAAGGATACCAAACCAAATGCCTTTGTGAAAACAAGGTTAGAAACCCCTGTAGTAGATAACCAATCTGCTAAATTGCCTGCTTCTTGTGGGGCTAAAAAGCCTGATACAGCTGACTTCGTGAGGGAGGAATTTCTTCCATTTGTGTCAGAGGGATTTGTGGCTCTGAATGAGCATACTACTCCTGTCCCCATATATATCCTAAGGGATACCGGAGCTTCTCAGTCACTTTTGTTGATGGACTCCTTGGAGTTACGTGATGAGACCGCTTCAGGGGATTTCATACTTGTACAAGGTATTGAAGGGAGGACTGTATCTGTACCCCTGCGCTCTATATTCTTGAAGTCAGATTTAGTTACAGGACAGGTAAAGGTGGGACTTATGTCAAGTCTACCTATAAAGGGTGTTTCTCTGTTGCTAGGCAATGACCTGGCTGGGGGCAAAGTAGTTCCCCCTGTACATCTTACTTCACAGCCGAGCACTGAAGATGGGGATGAGGACCCATCTCTGTATCCTTCTTGCGCAGTGACTCGTGCTATGGCCAAGAAGGCTAAAGAAGATGATGTTGTGGTGCCGTCCAGTACATTGAATAGTCAGGACTCAGGTGGTTCGCCTCATGACTCTGATTGGCCTACTATGGTTTCTCCGTTTGAGGACTTATCAGATACTTTTATCAGTTCTCTATTCAGCCAGCCGGATGGGTCTGGTGATTCTGATGTGTCTGGAGACTTGTCTCTGTCCAGAAAGCGGTTGATTGAGGAGCAAACTAATGATCCTGAAATTGGTGTACTAAAGAGGAGAGCCCTTCCTGAAAAAGAAATAGATGCAGTTCCAGTTGGGTATTATCTCAAGGATGGGGTGTTGATGCGGAAGTGGCGCCCTCCTGATATCCCTGCCAATGCAGATTGGGCAGTGGTCAGGCAAATTGTTGTTCCGAAGGTCTATAGGAATGAGATCTTAACAATGGCTCATAGTTTACCTTTAGGAGGTCATCTTGGTGTTAACAAGACTGTTGATAAGATCATGAAACACTTCTTTTGGCCTGGGCTTCGGAAAGACGTTTCCAACTTTTGCAAAACCTGTCACACTTGTCAGGTAGTTGGAAAACACCAGTTAGACCCACCTGTAGCTCCATTGCAGCCTATCCCAGCATTTGGGGAGCCATTCTCTAAGGTCATTGTTGATTGCGTTGGTCCATTACCCAAGACTAGATCTGGAAATCAGTACTTGTTGACAATCATGTGTGCATCTACCAGATTCCCCGAAGCCATACCTCTACGTAACATCAAGGCAACTGCAATCTCGAAGGCTTTGATAAAGTTCTTCACGTTGTTTGGCCTTCCCAGGGAAATTCAGTCAGACCAGGGTAGCAATTTCACTTCAGGATTGTTTCAGCAGGTTGTGTATGAACTAGGTGCAAAGCAGATTCTTTCTAGTGCCTATCATCCAGAAAGTCAGGGTGCCTTAGAGCGGTTTCATTCCACTCTCAAGACAATGATGAGGACTTATTGTTATGACCATGAGAAAGACTGGGATGAAGGGGTTCATTTGCTGTTGTTTGCAGCTAGAGAAGCAGTGCAGGAGTCTACTGGATTCAGTCCATTTGAGCTAGTGTTTGGCCATGAAGTGAGAGGACCTTTGCTATTATTGAGTGAACAATGGCAAGAGAAAGAGCCGCATATCAGTCTGTTAGACTATGTTAGCAAGTTCAAGGAAAGATTGCGTGCAGCTTGTGACCTTGCCAAAGAGAACTTGAAATCAAGTCAGGGAAAAATGAAAACTTGGTATGATCATAAGGCTAGAAGCCGTGAGTTTAAACCAGGAGAAAAGGTCCTTGTGTTGTTTCCCTTGCAGTCCAATCCATTGCAGGCTAGATTTCATGGTCCTTATGAAATTCTGACAAAACTCAATGATCTCAATTACATTGTGAAGACTCCAGATAGGAGAAAACCAAAACAATTGTGTCATATTAACATGCTAAAGCCTTATCATGACAGAAATGCTAGGGTTGCAGCTGTCACTTCAGATTCTCCAATGGTCGAAATGTGTGAAGATGAGGGGGAGTTTCAAGATGATGAACCAAGAATTAAAGCTGAAGTTCTTTCATGTAAATTGTCAAACACTGAGGTGTTGCAAAATCTTGATGTAAAACTCCAGCACTTAGAACCCTCACAGAGAGATCAGTTTGAAAGGTTGATCAAGAAATATGAGGATTTGTTTCCTGATGTTCCAAAAAGAGTTTCTATAGCCTCTCATGATGTAGATGTTGGTGATGCCAAACCAATAAAACAGCATCCGTACCGGATGAATCCTGAAAAGAGAAAGATTGCTGAGAAAGAGGTTGAGTACATGTTAGAACATGATATTATCAGACCTTCCAACTCCGATTGGAGTTCACCCTGTGTGCTAGTTCCAAAACCTGATGGAAGTACTAGATTCTGTACAGATTATCGCAAAGTCAATGCTGTAACTAGAACTGATGTGTTTCCAATACCTAGGATTGATGATTGTATTGATAGGGTAGGGCAAGCAAAGTTTCTGACCAAGATTGATTTATTGAAGGGTTATTGGTGTGTGCCTTTAACTGAGAGGGCCAAGAGCATCTCTGCTTTTGCCACACCATCTGGATTGTACCAGTATGAAGTCCTACCCTTTGGCATGAAAAATGCCCCAGCCACGTTCCAAAGGATGATACAGTCTACAATCGCCGGATTGCCACACACGGGTGCGTACATCGATGACCTGATCACATGGAGTGACTCCTGGGAAGAACATCTAAAAGATGTAGAGACGTTGTTCCAGCGCCTGACCCAGGCTAACCTGACTGTTAACCTGAACAAGAGTGACTTTGGTTGTGCTACTGTCACCTATCTTGGCTACGTCATAGGCCAGGGTAAGGTGGCACCCATAAATGCTAAAGTCCAAGCCATCATGGACTTTCCAGTTCCTGACAACAAAAAAGCTTTGCGCCGCTTCCTTGGAATGATCGGGTACTACCGCAAGTTCTGCAAGAACTTTGCTGAGATTGCTCTCAGTCTAACTAACCAACTGAAGAAAGGCGTAAAGTTCACCTGGGATGATGCATGCCAGAGAGCCTTCGATCGCCTGAAGTCTCTGCTGTGTCACTTCCCCGTGCTCAAATCTCCTGACTTCAACAAACCGTTCTCCATCGCGGTCGATGCTAGCGACCAAGCTTGTGGATCTGTGCTCCTACAGAGAAGTGACTCTGATGACATTGAGCATCCCGTGGCATACTTCTCCAGGAAGTTCAATCGCCACCAAAGGAACTATTCCACAATAGAGAAGGAACTGTTGGCTCTGGTCCTTTCTTTACAACACATTGAGGTTTATGTTTGTACAGGACAAAAGCCAATGATTGTGTACACTGACCACAATCCGTTAATGTTTTTGAGTAAGATGAAAAACAAGAATCGGAGATTGTTGAATTGGAGTTTGATTTTACAGGAGTTTGACTTGGAAATTAAGCATGTGAAGGGTACAGACAATATAATTGCTGATTGCTTATCCCGTGTTTGAATGTGTATGATATGTATATATAGACAAGTGTTCACTTTACCATTTTGTATTGAAAAGAAAAATTTTGCCTTTATGAGTCAAAATTTTTCCCTTTTGGAATGGAGGTGTAATGTGAATATAGGCCACTAGATGGCAGTATTTACCTTTTTTTTTGTTAAGCTCAGACTGGAGTCATGTTTAGACATGTCCTGGACATGTCTGGGGCAAGTCTCAGAAAATTAAAAAAAAGAGGTCTAAATGTGGGTGGGGTCTGCAAAAGAGTATATAAGGAAAAGAATTGAGACAGTAAAGTAGTAGGAGAAATTGCAAGAAGATGACCAGACCTGCCATTCTGTTCAAGACCTGTGACGTTTCTTTTGTGGATTTCTTTGCCTGTGTTTGAGCATTTTCTTCATCCAGGACATCACCAAGCCACCCCACCAAAAAGGGACTGTAATCATTTCTGTTTTTTCTTATTTATCAATCTTGGTCTTTAGTTGTAGGTTGTTATTAGTCTTTGTCTTTGTTAAAAATTAAATGTGTTTTAGTTGTTAAAACTGTGTTTGTCATCCCTTGCTGTTGCTGTTGTGTTATAAATGTAATAACAAATTGGGGCCATAACACCGGTTACCGCAGGGTCTGTGTAATAGCCCTGGAAGCTTCATGAGAATGATGACTAGCATATTCGGAGACCAGAACTTCCTCAATCTGTTATGCTACCTGGATGATCTGCTGGTGTTCGCGCCCACCGAGAAGCTGGCTTTAGAGCGCTTGGAACTCGTCTTCAGCCGGTTGCGCACTCACAACCTGAAGTTGGCCCCTAAGAAGTGTTGGTTCCTCAGGAAGTCGGTGAAATTCCTTGGCCACGTCGTGGATGAAACCGGAGTTTCCACGGACCCCAGTAAAATTGACATCATTAGTCAGATGACCGTGGAAGATTTGATGGAGACTGACGGTGTCACGCCATCACAGAAGCGAATCAGATCCTTCCTCGGCATGGTTAATTATTATCAGCACTTTGTGCCTAACTACTCGTCCATTGCCAAGCCACTCTTCTCCCTGCTAGCTGGTCAAAAACGGAAGGGCAAAGGACGAAAAGGAGTCAACCGATCTTCCCAGCTTCCAAGGTTGTGCCCAGCCCACTGGACGCCTGATCACCAGCAAGCCTTTGACAAACTGAAGATGTCGCTCATTCACTGTGTTGTGTTAGCCCATCCCGACTTCACCCGGCCTTTCATCCTGTCCACAGATGCCTCCCTGGATGGCATAGGAGCTGTCTTGTCACAAGTTCAGGAGGGGGGTTGCATAGCTAGGCCCATTGCATTCGCAAGCAAGTCCCTGACAAAGGCGCAGATGAACTACCCTGCTCACCGCCTTGAGTTTCTGGCCATGAAGTGGGCCATATGTGACAAGTTCAGTCACTGGTTAAAAGGGCATGTCTTTACTGTGTGGACCGACAACAACCCACTCACCCACATTATGGCCAAGCCAAAGCTGGACGCTTGTGAGCAGCGTTGGGTGGCAAAGCTAGCTTCCTATGACTTCGATGTGAAGTATATCCCGGGACAGAAAAATGTGGTTGCTGACGCTTTGAGTCGTAAGCCCTTCATCAAGACGACCATTGGACGTAGAATCCTCCTTGACCCCTACATTGAGCTCCTCCATGAGGCTGTGCCTGTTCTTCAAGATGCCGTTCAAGATGCCTTCAGGTGGTCAAATAGTCATCCGAATATCTCATGTCATAGTGATGCTGGTGTGTGTCAGGAGAATCCCAGTCTGCCCGGTTGTGCAAGAAACCAGTCCTTCTCCAGAGCTGAAGTATCTGCAATCATTGAGTCACACAGTGCGTGGGAATCTGGGGCAAGAATTCGTGCCATGGATCTGCTGCAACATCTGCCCCAGTTGATCCCGGCCGGCCAAGACATCTTGCCAGCTTATTCGGAGGCGGAGCTGCGTAATGGGCAGCAGAATGATAGAATCTTGTCCAGGGTGCTGCACTATGTGGAAAGAGGCCATCGACCATCAAGAAGGGAGAAAGCTAAGGAACCTGTGTTGGTGCTCAGATATCTGAAACACTGGGAGAAGCTTGTCACTTGCAACGGAGTGCTCTATCGAGTGTCGAAGGATCAGATTACTAAGGCGAAGCGTCACCAGTTTGTTGTCCCTGACTTTCTCAAAGCTGAGGCCCTGCAAGGCATCCATGACCTTGCTGGTCATCAAGGACAGTTCAGAAGCTTGAGCCTAGCTCGTCAACGCTTCTTCTGGCCACATATTGACTGGGATGTCAAAGAGTATGTCCGCCATTGCCAACGATGTGTCGTGAGCAAGGCAATGGACCCTGAAGCCAGAGCACCCTTAGAGAGCATAAAGACATCTGCACCTCTGGAGATTGTGTGCATCGACTTCTGGTCTGCCGAAGATGCAAAGAACAAATCGGTTGATATTTTGGTGGTCACTGATCACTTCACAAGGCTGGCCCAGGCTTTCCCTTGTCGTGATCAGTCTGCAAAGCAAGTGGCAAAGAAGCTCTGGGACAATTACTTCTGCATCTACGGTTTCCCAGAACGAATACACTCAGACCAGGGTGCAAGCTTCGAGGGTCAACTGATTAGTGAGCTGCTGAAGATATCAGGTGTCCGAAAGACTCACACTACCCCATATCATCCCATGGGGAATGGGAGCGTGGAGCGATTTAACCGGACGCTCGGTAGCATGATCCGTGTACTCTCACCGGAAGCCAAGCTCAGCTGGCCAGAACGCTTACAAACTCTGACGTTCATGTACAACTGTACAGCTCATGAAACCACTGGCTATCCGCCTTTCTATCTCATGTATGGTAGAGTTCCCCGGCTACCCGTTGATGTGTTATTTCGAAACATCTTAAAAGATCCAGAAATCAGCTGTTATGACAGGTACATTGCCTCGCTGACTAAAGATCTACAGGAAGCCATGGTGGTAGCTCAGACACATGCAGACAAGGAGCAGAGTCGTCAAGAGGAGATTTATAATAGGCGAGCCAAGGGGGCACACATTGATGTAGGTGACAGAGTTCTGATTTCTAACAGGAAAGAGAGGGGAAAACGAAAGATTGCAGACAGATGGGAGTCCACCATCTACACCGTGGTGTCCAGGAATGCAGCAACTCACACCTACAGGATCAGAAACCCTCAGACTGGACAAGAGAGAGTGGTGCATCGAAACCTCCTCATGGCTGCGAACTTCTTGCCTCTGAATATTGACGCTGCTTCTGATCGATCATTCGCAACCACACAGACTGGAATATCAGAAAGTGTCACTGATGTGGAATGCCAGCTATCCAGTGTCGAACAGGAGGATACTGGGAACAGGATACAAGATTGGATCACAAGTCTGGCATGTGAAAATGACAGCGTGCGGAACTGCACAGAAGAAAACTCTGTGAGGGTGGGACCGATGCCCTTGGAAGTGTGTGACGGCCAAGCTGCAATTTGTCAGGAAGACGGCCCAAACCAGTCAGCCAATTCAGATAATAGGTCAGAGTTAGAGAATGTTGAGCACAGTCAAAGATCTTACTCATCAACACACTTAAGCCTTCCTAGTACATCAGGGCACCTACATACACAAAACCCTCAGGTTCCTTCTGATACTCCTAGTTCCATGCATCGGGTTAGCACACGGGTGGGGCGTGTTGTTAAGCCTGTAAATCGGTTGCTGTGGGCTATGTCAAGGCAAGATGTTACAAGAGAAAAATCTCAATTTATTGGCAAGATTGCCAAGTCAGTCATGCAAGTATTTCGATAGGAGCTTTCATACAACTTAAAATTTAAAAGTGTGAAACATAAGTTGAGGTGTTGCAAACGAGGTTTCTTTAGTGTCATTACGTCACGTTATTGAAGTGAAAGTTTATGATATCCTTGGTATTTTAGAGACTGGGTTTGTGTGGGGTGTAGACTGCATCCTGCTACCGGAAGGTGGTTTGAGGTCCTGGCCAGACTTCATTCCTCTTCATCCCTCTTGGGATACTTTCAGAGTTGGTGCCTAGTAATATACCCATGTCTATGTATCTGGAGAATGTACTTTGTTTTCTTTTCCTTCCTTCAGATTTCTTGGTGACTGTAATGTGGTATATGTTATTATATTTTGGTGAAATTCAGTGGGGGTGAATGTAACAGAGTTATAAATAACACTACTTGTGTATGCATTTCCCCAAAATATTATACTAGTTAGTGTAGCTAAAACATGTTCCTTTAAGTTTCCTTTAATTCTGGCATATTTGTATTATTGTATTGCAAGAGTGGTTATTCAGCGCCCTCTGCTGGCATGATGTGCAGAATAGTTTGTGCAGCTGCTTAAGTTTCATTCCTTCTTGTCTCGCGTCAGATGACGTTGCTTTGCAAAAAACGAGATGACGATTTATGCACAGATCGTTCTGCACATCAAACTTTTCTGTCTGTACATTTTGTCCAGAATAAAACGGGGAAAAGTGCATTCCTCTCTCTGAGTGTCTTCATTCACCCATCCCGACTGTACCGAGGCGAGAGAAAATCGACTTGGTAACACCTGCAGTACTGAAGTGATGTGTGCAGACATGATTGGGTAGTGAGAGGACATGTGATGTCCGAATTCTGCGATGCTGCAGCTGCAGAGAGTTCCCTGACCGAATTACAGCTTCATTTCATGCCAAGCTGTTCATTATTTTGTTACATTCCATATTTCTTCACAAAATCATTCTTTCAAGAGCTTGACAGTCTTATTTCATCGTTTATTTACAGTAATAAAGCAGCTTGGATTCAAAACTATTTTTACAAAGGCCAAAGTTATGTGGTGGAATGTCTTTACCAAATTTTCAAGTATGTATTACTGCAAATTAGGGCAAAAATTAAAAGCTTATAGCACTGGTTAGGTGACGTATCCACAGATGATATTCCTGCTTGGTTACAAACAGAATCAACCTCTTGTGCTGCTGTTTCACTTGCTGCTCTTTCGTGTCTCCAGTTCCATTAAACATCCCCCAGGCCTGTCAGAACCCTGTGCTTTCACAATCCTTGAAAATCTGGTCTCAATTTAGAAAAAAAAAATACAAATTATTCTCCCTGTCCGGTTATAACCCCAGTGAAGCTGTTCCCAGCCTCCCTTATAAACAAGGCATGTGATCACTCATCCAAAAAGGGCGTCTTGAACATCAGGCAGTTCCGTAAAGACAACATTCTTATGTCGATTGACCAAATTAAGAAAGAGTTTGCTCTGCCGCCACATCATTTCTTCTGCCACTTATAAATTAGACACTTTATATGCACTCAGTTTACCCAGTTTCCTTCCCTGCCACCAATAACATCTCCTGATCTGTGTGGAGGATTTTCTCAGATTGAGTCGTAATACGAGAGTCTTAGAGCAGGTTAAAAGAAACATGATCAACCGTTTATTGCAGTATGATTCTGCAGAATGAGAGAGCGAACAGGGACTCTGTGTCCACAGCAGTCAGAGGTCGGTCTCTGCTGAATAATTTTCACAAGCAATCCTTCAAGCAATCAATCACAAAATTGCACAAACATTTTAATCATTGAACATTTCTGCTCTGGGGATGAGCTTAGAGGAATCACATCTTGTGCCTCGGGGCTCAGTGTCAAGGCCTGGTACAGATAGAAACAATTCTGTTATCTTGCTAAGTTGGGACATTTCCCAGACATGCACCCCTCCTAACAATACTTTCCCACCCAGTTTTCTTGGAGCCTAAAGCTGAGAACAAAATAATTTCTATTACATTTCTAACAAGTATATATGTATTTTTTTTGAAGCAGTAAAACTATACAGGGTGTCAGTTTGTAAGGAAGGTTGTGGTTCGACAGTTGGATTCTCAGTGGAGTGCTAAACCCAAAATCCAGTGAACATATTCAAAACAATCAAAAGTAGGGAAGCACATCTCAATACTTCAATTCAAGGAGGACAAAAATACTCATATTTCACTTATTTATTTGGCTCACATCACAAAAACTAAACGCTAACGCGTTTCGGCACAAAGCCTTCATCAGAGCGTTTGCAGATTATGGAATAATTAAATGACACACCCACTGAATGATGCTTGTTAACTTAATTCACTTGTTCACGGCCACTTCAATTGCAAGTGTTAACCCTTTAGTTACAATCTACTCATAAAAGAGATCATTTTGTACCGAGGTTAGAGGTGAAAGGGTTAATTATTCAAATAACGCTTTGGCATACTGGTAAAACCCTGTCTAAACTTTTAATTTAATGTGACGAATCCAATTTTAACCCTCGCATTCGCGTGCGAGAAAGACTTGAATTTTGCAAAATTCAAAGTGTCCGTGCTCACTGGAGCATGAAGCGTAAACCAAGATACTGGTATCATTCGAAGCAGAATGACTCCCTCTACCAAGGTTTACGCCCACATTTACAGAACTATTATCTATGTTAATTTGATGATTTTTCCGAGTATATCATTTTTTACACCCTGTAATGTAATAAAATCAAAGTGCACTAAACACTACAAGGAATTTTAAAACTTAAGGTTACGCTCAGGAACTAGATGCGAGAACCAAGCACTCAAAAAAAAAAAAACTGGTGTTTTATTAATGGGGGTGAATCCCCGCAGAGCAGGCAGCAACAGTACAAAGTCCACAATCCAAAAATCAGAATCCCAGGGATGTAACCAAAGTTGTAAACAGGGCAGCAAACACAAATCTCGTGGTCGGGCAAAAAAGGTTCGATACACAGATGCAAATAAATCCAAGTCAAAGCCAAAATCACAATCGGGGACGGTCCAGTCAGAAGAGAATCACAAGGAGTACAAGGCATAAACGATCATAGCACAGGCAAACCAAGGGAAAGTTCTGACAAAGGGCTGGTTGTGAAATAACTGCGTAAATACACGTAGGGGAGGTCACATGCTATGACAGGGAACAGGTGAGCTGGATCAGAGTAATTAACAGAGGAATGAACAAGAGAAAGTTCCTGACAACATGAAATTGGCGAAAGCCAAAACGCAGACAGGGATCACAAAGACAGCCTATTAACAAACATACGGGTCCGGTTAGGGTGTCATGGTTTGGGAGCTCGGTTAGCTTCTTTTGTTACTCTCGTCCGGGACGATATCGGTTTGCTCACCATCGGACGTGAAGCTATGGGTCAGGCTGACGCCGAGAGCGAGTTTGAGGAGGTTATTACTCCGATCCCTCCGAGACTGGAAGAAGGGGCAGAGGAGGGGTTAGAATGGGATCCTCAATTTGACTGGCGAGAGCCCGAGGATGATAACTTTTTGGAGAACTTCAGCGATTCGGAATCAGTCACGGATTCATTAGACTCTGATCAGGGTAAAGAATTTGGGGCTACCCTGAACTTTGACTTGCCTCCGAATGTTCCCAGGGATTACGCCGATTTGGTTGAGGGCTTCAGCAAACAATGAGCCTCTACATTATCCCCGCATCGTCCATACGATTGCGAGATTACTCTCTATCCTGGGACAACTCTACCTAGGGGTTCGCTGTATTCGCTGTCAGGACCTGAGCGTAAGGCTATGCGAGAGTATATTCAGGAGGCTCTCGCCAATGGTTTTATTTGGTTGTCCACGACCCCTGCCAGAGCGGGATTCTTTTTCGTTGGGAAAAAGGATGGCGGGCTAAGACCCTGTATTGATTACAGGGGTTTAAATAAAATCACAATTAAAAACTGATACCGATACAATTTAATTCACATTCGGGAGGGGGACGAATGGAAAACGGCTTTTAACACGCATGACGGGCACTACGAATATCGGGTCTTGCCGTTCGGGCTGGTTAACGCGCCCTTGGTGTTCCAGGCATTTGTTCATGACGTGCTCCGAGAGATGTTTGAGAAATTCGTCTTCGTTTATCTCGACGATATTTTGATCTTTTCTTCTACTCTGTCTGAGCACAAACAACACGACAGACGTGTACTGGCAGCCTTGCTCCGTGCCAAACTTTTCGTTAAAGCCGAGAAATGTGTTTTCCACGCCCAGACTGTCTCATTTTTGGGCTTCATTGTGTCTTAGGGTTTGGTGCGAATGGACCCAGACAAGGTGGCTGCGGTCAGGAATTGGCCTGCGCCGCAGAGTGTTAAGGAGGTCTATCGCTTTCTGGGTTTTGCGAACTTTTATAGAAGGTTTATTCGTAATTTCAGCGCGGTTGCTGCACCCATTATTGCGCTCACTAAAAAGATTACCTCCTCAGCGTTTTTTTGGTCCCCTGCAGCTGATTCTGCTTTTCAGGAATTAAAGAAATGTTTTAGCTCGGAGCCTATTTTGGTTTTGCCCGATCCCTCCCTCCCATTTGTAGTGGAGGTAGATGCGTCCGAGGTGGGCGTGGGTTCTATTCTGTCCCAGCGCCCACATTGGGATAATAACCTTCACCCATGTGCGTATTTCTCCCGGTCTTTGTCCGCCGCTGAACGCAATTATAGTATTGGTAACCGGGAGTTATTAGCGGTCAAGCTGGCGCTCGAGGAGTGGCGCCACTGGTTGGAGGGAGCTGAGCATCCTTTTGTGGTTTGAACCGACCACAAAAACCTCCAATATATTCAGCAGACCAAACGGTGTAATTCCCGGCAGGCGCGATGGTCATTGTTTTTTAATCGTTTTAATTTTACGCTCACGTACCGCCCAGGCTCTAAAAATACTAAGCCTGACGCGCTGTCACGTATGTTCGATCGCACTGATAGCGATCCTTCCCTAGAGCCTGTTATTCCTTCGGCCCAGATTGTAGCACCTATTCAGTGGGAGGTTGAGGCGGTTGTTCTGGAGGTCTGATCCCGGTCCTGGGGGGGAGCCTCCTGGTTGTTAATTTGTCCCACATGGCGTTAGGTCACGGGTTCTTCAGTGGGGACACTCTTCCCGCCTGGCGGGGCACCCGGGGGCCCATCGGACCAAGCAGCTTGTGGAAACATTTTTTATTGATTCATTTAATTATTATTAATTGCTTATCCTTCCTTGCTCATATTCTGTTTTAGTTCACAGCTTCATAGGCCAAGAGTGTGTGTGTGCTTGCATATTTCTGATTTAGCAGGGGCCTGCATAACTCTACTAGTGTGTCATGACATGTAGCCTATCTAAAGTCATGAAGTCTTGAATGTGTGTACCAAGGGCAAGATGTTTTTCTCTTTCTCTAAGTTTATGTGTTTATAGAAAGCTCCGGAATCCATAACAAGATAAGCTGGAGCCAGAGCTGAGAGAGAAGGCAGGTGCTCTCCTCCCTGGCAAGATGTGTGTGTGTATCCCTAGTCAACTTGACGTGGTTACGCACCAACTTGACGCAGTTGCGTGCGACGGCAAAGGCTTGCGTGATGTGTAAATCAGCACGAGGGGAGGAGAACGCCATGGAGTATTCCTACAAATACCAGAACACTTTCTAACTCTTTATCCTCCATCTTGACCTGAGCTTCTGTATGTGGGGATCCTTTTTTCTGCAGAAAAGAGTAAACGGACTTTGGCTTGGATATTAACTTCTCTGCCTCTGACTGATTTTTTCCTGAGTCGTCTTGAGTTTTCTCTTGTGAAGGTAATACTTGGAATGTAAAATCAAAATTCCTTTAACATTGGGGGCTTCGTCCGAGATTCCAATATCTCACTTGCACTCCCTGGAGAATCGGCGCCGACTGAAATCCGTGCGCACGGTCGTCCAGGGGACGTTGTGGAAAGACCTCAGCCCGGGGCAATTGTGGGTATATAGGAGGCCAGTACGGGAGGTTCTCCAACAAATTGGAGTGGAGGTGCGGGTGAGTGACGGAATTTATTACTGAATTCGGCTTAGTTGTTGTGAGGCAGAGAAAGTAATATTGCCAATTATGGGACTGATGAACAGTAAAGAGGTTGCTGTGGTTTTTGTTGTAAGGACTGCTGTTCTGGGACTGATGATGACGAAGTGTGACTGAGACTGGGCAATTTGTTGAAAGTTGACATAATGATTCTGGGAATCATTGTGAGCAAAGGAATTTGGGTTTCAGTTGAAATAGAGCATTGTTTGTGTATGTTATCGAAGCAACAATGGTGTCAGATCATAAGAAAATTTAAGCCTTGGATCTTTTCCAATGTGAATGAATGTGAGAGAGAAAAGTGCCCTAAGGTATGTGTGTGTCCTGAGCTCAGACTGCGTGTGCGTATGTGGAAATCAATGTGAATGAACCTAACTCAGTGTCTGTAAACAACTGCATTGCTAGCATATTTGTTAGTTCTGTCTTTGTTAGATTGAATCTATTCCATGAAGTGCATATAGATGTTTTCAATAATATTGGCATTGATTTGAGAATAAGTTAAGGTGCCAGTTGATTAGCTAATATTTACAGTATTTTATGGACTCCTTACTGTAATTACAGGATTGGTAAAACGTGAAAATTCTGAAAAAAGTGTATATTAGCAGAGCAAATTTATAGGAGTTATGCCATTTTTAATGACTGTGTATTTGTAAAAGGAAAAAGTTGCAGAAGTAAGCAGAATAAATTTTCCTTATGAAACCGAGCAAAAGTCGCCATTTCTTGATAAAATAAATGCTAACCCCTCTTAAATGATCGGTACTTATAAACAGAGGGAAGTTTAGATGAAGTAACAATTGAATGTAAATTATACAAACATGGACAAGTGTTTCTAATGTTGTGGCTAACTGAATTTCTTTAAGATACAGGACAAAGTGAATATTTAAATGCTCTAATATTTGGCGGTAGTAATACATTGCAGAGAAAACTACCAGTGATATCCTCTATGAGCATGATGTGATTACAATATTTGAATTTCTAAAATATTTTAAAGAGCTAGAAAATCTAAGCACTTTTCTGTAGATAATCAGGCTGTGTGAGATTGGTGTGCTAGAAGCACATCTCTGAAAAGAAAATGAAGTGAAAGTGAACAAGAATAACACAGTGTGTTCAAAATTTGCCAAAATACTGTGTAACACTGTATACAATAAGAGACGGTGTGCCAAATTCAATTTAGAGGTTTTTCTATCAAGCATTGAAAAATTGCCATTGCTATCTGAAGTGATAAAAAAAAAAGGAAAATGATCAGAAAAGTGCCAGTAAATACAAAATATAATATGATATTTAATGGTATATATTAAATTGAGATAAAAAAAAAATCAATCAAAGTGTTAGTGCTTCCCCATCTAAAGATCCATGATTCTCTAAGTGGAACAAATGTGACTGAAAGCTTTCCTGACAAAAGAAATGCAATTAAAAATCTTCTCTCCATTTTGAACAGGAATTGTCATCGAGTGTCTCCATGGCAAAGGAACGGAGTGGACTGATAACCTTAATCTGTTTATTTAACTTTTACAGGGAAGTGTCCGAACGAGTTGAATTAAAACAAAATTGTTCATTATTGTTTGTCTCTAACTCCTCTTGGAACTTTTCCACAGAGAGCACTGCTGAAGAGAAGAAATGAAAATAACCCTGGGTAAAAGTGATAAAGCTGGCCAGCTGGATATGTTTTAGCTTAAAAGTTTACCTTCTAAAATAGATTTGGGGAAATACAATCTGAAGTAGTAACACAAGACTAAATTCAAAAGTCAATGAGTAACGCGATCACATATTACATTGCTTGCGATTTCTAAATCCATTTTTGATTAAGTGAGTCAAATAAAAGGTACTGACTGAAAGGACCTTTATGTGCCAGGAGCCCAAAGTGAAAACTAATATTATATATGTAGCCATTTTTGTGAATAAAAAATATTAAAATTATTTTGCTAATTGTAACATGGACTAAAGTGATTCCACCCGGTTCTGCTGATGATGAGGGGAAATGTAAGAATGGTTGGGGCTAATAAGCCCTGACTGTGTATTTCCTCCATGCTTTTAGCGGAACCCTAGACTGAGGTGGATTGCTTAATCACAATTCACTGAGAGGAAAAAAAAAATATATAAAAATGTATTCTCCATTGTGTTAAAGAAGTCCTATCTAATAATACTGCATGTCCTGGACTCAGGGACACCCCTCTATCAAATCCTGATATTGAATACTTTGTTGATGGTTGGGCGTCAGGAGTCGATAAGGGCAACCCATGTGTTGGATTTGCTGTCTGTACTCATGATAGCTGTGTTGATTGTGGCCCTCTGCACCGCAAACATGTTGATCAGTTTGGCTGAGGCCTTTGCTGACATAGAAACAAGGGCAGCAGTCAAACACACTCTTGTGGGGCTATTACACCAATCTGAAGACTCAATTTCAAGTGAGCTGCTGTGAGCAGAGCATGATGCTCCCCCACAAGACAATGTCAATGGACATCACATGGAACACAATACACTGATGGCAGGTGGTCAGTACCCTATGGAAAGCCTATATTACCAACATCCCTCTTCCATATTACTGTAGATTTGGTGCATGGGCAGTGCCATGTATCAAGAGGGGGGACGAAGGGGTTAATAGATCAAAGTACAACATGACGAAGTTATAACACACAGGACACACAGGGAAGCGTAGTAGTACAGTAGGGGGCAATCCCTACACCCCCTGGGCCATTCCACACATTTCATACATTTAACACTGTGTGAAGCGAGAAGAAGTGATGTGTTATTATTGATGTGACCTTTGCTAAATGAGGTAGAAGCTATAGATGCAGTCACAGTAGCAAAAATCCTGAGTAGGAAAATTGAGAGCCTAGGTGGGGGATTCTAAAAGCATTCTTTAGTGATAATGGGCCAGAATTTAGAAATGAAGAACTGGCTTGTTTGGGAGTAAAATTGGGAATAGAACTGAAAAAACATTATGCATATCATCCACAATTAGCAGGATTGGCAGAAAGTGTAATAGAGCCCTGAAAGCAAAACTGCGCAAAGCCATGGCAGAAACTAAATGGAACTGGGTAGCATGTCTGCCATAAGTATTAACTAGCATGAGGATAACCCCACAAGCGGGGATTGGGGTTGTCACCTTATGAAGTAGTACACGGGAAACCTTTTGAGTTAGTACATTTACTGAAGAGAACACAAGTAGAAGAAACGACTCTGGCAGAGTATATGAATAGAATGTTGACTAACAAACGTGAGATGCGAAATATGCTTCCTCCTAGATCAGTAGCGGAATCACCGCCTCGTGAGATAAAGCCTGGAGATTGGATCCTGGTGCGGAGTGTCGGAAAAAAGCGGAAGTGAGCCGGCATGGAACGGTCCATATCAAGTGCTCCTGACCACACCGACTGCAGTAAAAATCCAGGAGAGGGAGGCGTGGATACATCAGTCACATTGTAAGGTGGTATCTCCTCCTCCAGCGGGTGTGTAGGTACATCTGGGTGAGTCAGGATAGACTTGGAGGGAGTCCGGCTCCAAAGGGGGGCGTGGCATATAGAGCCCGTCCGTCTCAAACCCGGTGAAGAGTTTATTTACACTCCAAGTCAGTAGAGACTCCGGACTTATTCATAAAAAAAAAAAAAAAAAGGGTTTAATAAAATGGCTTATCTCTCCCTGTGTCTGTTCATTTTTAAACATATGTTGCGCCTACAATGAATGTGAACAGTATAGTTAAATGCGGCATGGCAGTGTCTACTGCACGTAATGGATTAGTTTCAATAGACCCCAGTTTACCCCCACTTAATATAGTCGATGTTTCAAAGGAAATGGCACAGGGTTTGTGGGGTAACCTAGGGGTGCCAGGGGAAGCTATTGATTTTGTGTGGGTATCCACAAACAAGCGACGGGAACAATTCAGAATGACTAACCGCCGTGGGGGAAGGGTTAGCAATCTGGGGAGCCATTTCCCTATGATGAATTTAAATTGTTTGCATTAAAGGCTGCACCGACGAGTGCTTGGAAAACCCAAATTGTAAATGATACACCAATTTCTTTTCTATGTGACACGGGGGCATGTTGAACTGTTATCAGAAAAGTAAGTGCAATTTTTCCACATCGGCTCAGCACTAATATGACACAAACTTGTGCTGCAAATGGGGCAATGGGACAGCGTAGCAACAGAGGAACTCGAATTTGAGGATCCTGAGGGATTTGCTACTCTCTGCTCTGTAATGGTGTCCACACAGCGCCCAGTAAACCTCCTGGGGAGGGACGTAATGTCTAAACTGGGGCTCGGGGTGGTTCCTACAGGTCCTACTATGTGGGAGGCAATGCGCGTGTTCGAGGGAAATGAACAGGGTGAGATTGCGGGGATCAGATGGTGGTTCTGGGAACCGGACCCCCAGCGATCTACTAAGCGTTGCAATTCGCAGATTTGCCCCCTCGCAAGCCGATTACAGCAATGTTGCAAATAGTGCTGGGGAGAGGACTGAAGACCCCCGTGTCTGGTGAAGTAGTGTCTGGTGAAGTATGAATTGACATATTGCCATGGTACTATCTAATCGGCGTGTTTGTCGCATGTAAGTTGAGGGAAACACGTGGTACGTGGGCGACAGCCCACACCTAGCAGAGGGGCGATGGAGATGACCTCTGTGAACAGGTGAGGCTGGTGAAACTGTCAAAGCGAATGCGCCAGTCAGCGAGTGGTGCTTCTGTGATCGGTGGGCTCTGAAAAGAAGACACCAGGAAGCAGAAAGCAGAGTTCTGAACCTGGGGGAGCCTGGGTAAAGATCTCTGTGGAAAGGGATCAAGCCGGGGACTGCGCCCTGAATCGGAGTTTTCAAAGGATCTAAGTGGTCAAAAACGTGTCCAAATTGGAATAGCAGGATGCTACATCTGCTTATTGTATCTGTGGACAGCAGCACAGGGGGGGATCTGTCAGCTTATTGGGCCAGTGTGTGTACCTATATACCAGCTAATGATGAGGCAGGAGGGGTGATTGATCAAGCCTTGCAACGTTTGGAAGACATATCTGATGCACAACAGCGAGATCTCGCACCAGCAGTAGCAATTTCTTGGTGGGACTGGCTTCTGTCTGGGGGTTGGAAAATGGGAATTACATCTGTAATGAATCTTGTTGTTGGGGAATTTGCAGTACTGCTCTTTTGCAGCTGCTGTCGAATTCCCATAATTAAAGGAATGATATCAGGAGTATTGAGTACTAATCCACAGTATCAGATGTTTCTATTACAGGACAACAATGAGATGTATACTCTGCCCGAGGAGCTTAAGGAATCATACAACGATGTAATTGAGTTGGAGGGTTTGTTTGAAAAAAAGGATGGAGTGTAATGGTAATATGATGAAACATCTTCCCCGTGAATGAATCACATGCTGAAAATTGAGAGAAGTGGCATGCTGGCGGATAATCAATTATAAACAGGGGGGAAATGTGGAAACATTTTTTATTGATTCATTTAATTATTATTAATTGCTTATCCTTCCTTGCTCATATTCTGTTTTAGTTCACAGCTTCATAGGCCAAGAGTGTGTGTGTGCTTGCATATTTCTGATTTAGCAGGGGCCTGCATAACTCTACTAGTGTGTCATGACATGTAGCCTTTCTAAAGTCATGAAGTCTTGAATGTCTGTACCAAGGGCAAGATGTTTTTCTCTTTCTCTAAGTTTATGTGTTTATAGAAAGCTCCGGAATCCATAACAAGATAACCTGGAGCCAGAGCTGAGAGAGAAGGCAGGTGCTCTCCTCCCTGGCAAGATGTGTGTGTGTATCCCTAGACATCTTGACGTGGTTACGTACCAACTTGACGCAGTTGCGTGCGACGGCAAAGGCTTGCGTGATGTGTAAATCAGCACGGGGGGAGGAGAACGCCATGGAGTATCCCTACAAATACCAGAACACTTTCGAACTCTTTATCCTCCATCTTGACCTGAGCTTCTGTATGTGGGGATCCTTTTTTCTGCAGAAAAGAGTAAACGGACTTTGGCTTGGATATTAACTTCTCTGCCTCTGACTGATTTTTTCCTGAGTCGTCTTGAGTTTTCTCTTGTGAAGGTAATACTTGGAATGTAAAATCAAAATTCCTTTAACAAGCTCCTGGCCCAACAGTTTTGGTGGCCGGAGATGATGAGAGACATTCGGGAGTTTGTTGCTGCCTGTGGCGTCTGTTCTAGGAATAAGACTTCCCATCTCCCTCCCGCTGGTCTGCTGCGACCTTTGCCCGTTCCCAGGCGCCCTTGGTTGCATATTGCTTTAGATTTTGTTACGGGGCTTCCTGTTTTTGACGGCAACACGGTCATTTTGGTGGTTGTTGACCGTTTTTCTAAAGCGGCTCATTTTGTCGTGCTACTCAAGCTGCCTTCAGCACGGGAGACAGCGCATCTTGTGGTCAACAATGTGTTCTGGTTGCATGGGCTTCCGCTGGATGTTGTTTCTGACCAAGGCCCGCAGTTTACAGCCAGATTTTGGCAGGCGTTTTGTAAACAGTTGGGGGCCACTGTTAGCCTCTCTTCCGGGTTTCACCCTGAATCCAACGGGCAGATGCTATGTACTAATCAATCTTTCGAGAACACTCTCCGATGTTTGGCTGCAGATAGATTGAGGACCCCTGATTTAGACTCTCAACAACATTGCCATCATTGCAAATAAAAACATTTCTTTATAAAGCAGTCATCCTCTCTGACAACAATTTTAGTTCATAAATATTTTTAATCACTGAATTTTGTATTTAAGGACAGAAGTGAGGGTAATGCACCTGTAAGACGTGTTTTGTGGAGACGTGTTTGGGAGGAGCTCAGGGAAATGGTTTTTAGCTCTCAGTTAGGATGGAAAAACTGCTTCAATGAGGTGTGGATGGAAGTTTAACTCAAAATATGCTTTGGACTTTAGCCAGGAGTTTAAAATACAATTCCTGTGAATGAAATGGTCAGTAACTGAGACATTTGTTTCCATAACAGTGAAGTCGAATTTGAAATAGAGTAGAAAGTGGGGAATTGTACCTTTAAATTCAGCCCCCAGCTTGTTACATGTTGAGTCATGAAGACCACAGCAGGTAACAGCAAAAACAAGGTTAGTTTCTGGGAAAAGACATTGTTTTCTGTATGCACTGTGACCTGTATGGTCAGCAAATGGAAAAAAAAGTTTTGAGATGAAATATTTTACAAATTGGGAAAATTCTGTAAATATTTACTCTTGACAAAAAGATGTCACATTATATGTACAGAATGTATTTTTTCAGGATTATAAGCAGGTGCTTATTCTGTGGAGATATTTAAAACCTCATAATCAGTCCTGTAATGTACTGAAACATGCAAAGAAAACAGAGCTCTGCTCAGCCTGGCTTCAGTCCAACTCCTCCTGCTGCTGAGGGCAGAACCAGGAAGTGACTCTCGCTCTCTCTGTTACGCAGTTTCAGAGAAATCGAAACTTAACAGCGTCTCTCCCAGAAAGAAATACAAACACCGTCTCTGTCTATGTGAGCTGTAAAATGGCTGAAGGGGGAGGTTTGCTGGATCAGGATCAGTTCAGCTGTCCGATCTGTCTGGATCTACTGAAGGACCCCGTGACAATTCACTGTGGACACAGTTACTGTATGGGCTGTATTAAGGGCTGCTGGGATCAGGATGATCACACTGGTGTTTACAGCTGTCCCCAGTGCAGAGAGACCTTCACTCCAAGGCCTGTTCTGGGTAAAAACACCATGCTGGCTGAAGTGGTGGAGAAACTGAAGAAGACAGGACTCCAAGCTGCTCCTCCTGCTCACTGTTATGCTGGACCTGGGGATGTGGTGTGTGATTTCTGTACTGGGAGAAAACGCAAAGCCGTCAAGTCCTGTCTGGTGTGTCTGGTCTCTTACTGTGAAACTCACCTCCAGCCGCACTATGAATTTCCAGCATTAGGGAAACACAAACTGGTCAAAGCCACTGGAAACCTGCAGGAGAAGATCTGCTCTCATCATGACAAACTGCTGGAGGTTTACTGTCGTACAGATCAGCAGTGTATCTGTTATCTGTGTACAATGGATGAACACAGTGGTCACAAAACAGTCTCAGCTGCAGCAGAAAGGACTGAGAAACAGGTCAGTACAGAACCTCCTACACATAACTCTCATGCTTTTGCAGTAATAACAATTGATCGTATTTTTACAAAAAACACTCAGCCTTATCGCCTGCTTTTTAAAATTTCTTAATTTATTACGCAAATGTTATTTTTTCTTGTTTTCGTACATCTGTAGAATTCTGTGATTTCCTGGTATACAAATCCAAAGCGGTAACAGCAGGAACTGAACCCAAGTCAGTTCTCTGTGACAGCTCTGTTAATACCCCTGCTGAACCCAGATCAGTTCTCTGTGACAGCTCTGTTCATACCCCTGCTGAACCAAAGCTGTATAATATTAACAGAAAACATGCAGTGGAGTAACCGTCAGTTTCAATAACATAAACTAATTCCCTTGTCCTAATGCATCCCTCCACATATTTGCATGAATATTAAACACAGACTGATGAAAGATTTTAAAATATTTTATCCCATGATGGTGATGTGTTTGACTTTGTGGCTCTTTATCTTCTGAAAAATGCTCTTGAGTTAATTTCTCATGAAAGAAAATGGTAACATATAGAAATCTAATTCTCTGAAGTCTTGAATATCTTTTTTAGCAGCCCCCATCACTCGAGAGCCCAGGTGTAACTGCACTGTAGGAGGCCTGAACAGTTCAACAAACCTGCTGCACACCAAATATGTCCAATTATTTAGGCTTGCTTGGAACATGAAAGTGTTGTTCAACATAATATGATTGTTTGAAGATGAATTTTTTGATGAGAAAAAATTATTATGATATTAAAAGGGAAAATTCATTCGCAGAAGCAGCTGGGGGCGACACAGAGTAAATTCCAGCAGAGAATCCAGGAGAGAGAGAAGGAGCTGCAGGATCTGAGACAGGCTGTGCAGTCACTCAAGGTGGGTACTGACCAGAGGAGAAGACAACAGCTGCTGCTGGAAGAGCCATTTCAGGGCTCAGTCAGGGCTCTCCTCCAGTCAGCCAGTGAGGAGCCCAGTGTTGGGCCACTTTCCAGCCCTGTGTGGCTCAATCCCACTGAGACACACTGTGGGGAACAGGCTGTGTGGGGTCCCAGTAAGAGCTGAGTGAAAGGCCTAGTTAAAATGTACAGCCTCCTCTCTCTGTGTCTCCTAACAGCTCTCTGCACAGGCAGCAGTGGAGGACAGTGAGAGGATCTTTACTGAGCTGATCCGCTCCATTGAGAGAAGGCGCTCTGAGGTGAAAGAGCTGATCAGAGATCAGGAGAAGGCTGAAGTGAGTCGGGCTGAAGGACTCCTGGAGCGACTGGAGCAGGAGATTGCTGAGCTGAGGAGGAGAGACGCTGAGCTGGAGCAGCTTTCACACACAGAGGATCACATCCATTTCCTCCAGGTAACATCACTGGCTCTTTGACTGTCTGCAATGTGCACATTTTGCCCTCTTTAGTTTCAATGAACAACTCCAAATGTCTGCTAAAGTATTAGAATTTTGACTGATCTCTGTATATTTGATTCTGTCTGTCTGCAGAGCTGTCAGTCTCTCTGTGCCCCTCCTGGACCTGGACACTTACCCAGCATCACTGTCAGTCCACACATCTCTTTTGAGGCTGTGAGGAAATCTGTCTCTGAACTGAAAGAACGACTGGAGGATGTTTTCAAATCAGAGTTGATCAAAGTTTCTGAAAAAGGTTTGTGAATGGTCTATGTTGGGACAAATGACATAGGTAAGGGTAGGTTTGAGGTTCTGCAAGGCAAATTTGTGGAATTAGCTGAGAAGCTTAGGAGCAGATCCTCAATGGTAGTGTTCTCCGGTATTCTACCGGTACCACGTGTAAGCATAGGAAAGCAGAATTTTATCTGAAGGTTTAACACGTGGCTACGAACCTGGTGTAGGAAAGAGGGGTATAGGTTTATGGGGCACTGGAACTTTTTCTGGGACAGGGTGACCTGTTCAAGCCTGACGGGCTGCACCTGAACCAGAGGGGTACCTTTGCACTGGGCCAGCGTATGTTGAGGGTAGCACAGGATTATTTAAACTAGGGACTTGGGGGGCAGGGAGGTTAGTGAGTGTTACACATAGGGAAATGCAGACTGCCCAGATGGAGGCTGACGGTGTTACATGCACTAGTAATGATATACTTTTAAAGCAACAAAGCGTAGTGGGGGCCTTGAAGCAGCGGCTAATGGGAAATCAAGGGGGAAGAGCATTAGTAATAACCTGAAATGTTTTTATTTAAATACAAGAAGCATAAAAAATAAATTTCCAGAACTTGAGGATGTCATGATTAGTGAGGGCTATGACATAGTTGGGATTACAGAGACATGGCTAAGTGAAGAGGATGGAGATGAATATAACATAGAAGGTTATAAGCTCTTTAGGAAGGATAGATGTAATAGGCGAGGAGGGGGCGTAGCACTCTATGTGAACAAAAACATAAATGTACAGGAAATTCCCGAAATTGAACATTCCTTGTCCCGAGAAGATATCTGGGTCAGGCTCATTGGCAAACATGAGACAGGTTTAAACATGGGAGTATGCTATCAACCAGCAGCTTTCGACAGTACAATCAATGAAATGCTTTTTAGGAGGATTACGCAAGCTTGTAGAGGTGGTGGGACTATTATTATGGGAGACTTAAATTATCCTGGTATCAATTGGGAAATGGTGAAAGGACAGGGTAGGGGGGAGGAAGAATTTCTTGATGTTATAAATGATAATTTCTTGGTGCAGTATGTTAATAAACCTACAAGAGAGAAGGCAATTTTAGACTTAGTGCTCTGTAATGACCCTGATCGAATTAGCAATGTTGGGGTACTGGAGCCACTTGGGACAAGTGATCACTCTGCTGTTAATTTTCATGTTTCATGGGAAGTTAAACGGGCGTATTCAAAAACAAAAATTTTCAATTTTAGGCGAGCAAACTTTGACAGGATGCGCTCATATCTTGGTGAAATAAAATGGGAGACAATCCTGGACTGAGTCCTTAAATGAGATGTGGGAAAGATTTAAGGGGGTTTTACTTGAATCACAATGCAGATTAATTCGAAAGGTGTCCAAAAGTAAGCTGAAAAAGCAGAATCCTCAGTGAATGACCAAAAGTATGCGTAGGATTTTGAGGGAAAAGAGGAATCTTTATCAGATGTACATAAAGGATAACAATGAGAACACTAAGGCTGCATACTGTAAAATGCGGGCTGTGGTCAAAAAAGAGCTGAGGAATGCTAGAAGACTGTATGAAAGACAAATTGCAGAGGGGGCAAAAACTAACCCTAAGCGCTTCTTTCAGTACTGTAGCAGAAAAAGGAAAGTTAAAGAGCAGGTTAAGTGCATAGAGAATAAAAACGGATCGCTGCTATATGATAACAAGCATATTGTGGATGCCTTAAACAGTTACTTTGTTGAGAATTTTACCTCAGAGGGGGTCTTTATTTGGCCAGAGGGCATGTCAAATGCTCAAGATTATTTAGCAGAAATTGAGGTTCGGGATAACAAAGTATTAGACAAGTTGCACAAACTAAAGGCAGATAAGGCGGCGGGTCCTGATGGCTTATATCCTAGAGTGCTCAAGGAAGTTAGTGAGATCATCTTTATGCCGCTATCCGCCATCTTCAGACGGTCTTTAGAAACTGGAGCAATACCAAATGATTGGAAACAGGGCAATATAATACCAAAATATAAGAAAGGGGACCGTACCGAGCCAGGAAACTACAGGCCAGTCAGTTTAACTTGCATTGCGTGCAAAATATTGGAATCTATCATAAAAGATGAGCTGGACTTATTTCTTGAACGGAACAGTATCTTGAGGGATAGCCAACATGGTTTTCGGAAGGGAAGGTCATGCCTAACAAACCTTCTTGAATTTCTTAAAGAGGCCACCAGGACAGTACCGCATAAGAGACTAATTTTTAAATTGAGCTCCATTGGAGTTACAGGAGGTATTCTGGAGTGGATTCAAAACTGGTTACAGGACAGAACAAAAAGAGTGGTGGTCAGTGGTATCTCATCTGAGCTGGGTATGGTGGGGAGTGGCGTCCCCCAGGGATTGGTGTTGGGGCCCCTGCTGTTCCTCATCTACATTAATGACCTTGATAGGAATATTGAGAGCAGATTGGTGAAATTTGCAGATGATACTAAATTGGGGGGTTTGGCAAATAGTTTAGGGTCCACTAAAGTGATTCAGGACGATTTGGATAGAATCCAGAATTGGGCAGAAATGTGGCAAATGAAATTTGATCTAGCAAAATGTAAAGTTGTACATGTAGGTAATAAAAATATTAGACGGGATTACTTCATGGGAGGTTTAAAACTGGAATGTGCTGCACACGAGAAAGATCTGGGAGTGATTGTTGACCAAACCCTCACAGGCTCTAGCCATTGTGCCGTAGCAGTTAAAAAAGCCAATCGGATGATGGGATACATTGCCAAAAGTATTGAGTACAAATCTAAGGAGGTGATGCTTCTTTTGTACAACACATTCGTGAGACCTCATCTGGAGTATTGTGTACAGTTCTGGGGACCATACTTTAAGAAAGATATAGAGGCTCTAGAGAATGTTCAGAGAAGAGCCACTAAGCTTATTCCAGGTATAAAAGATGAAAGCTACGAGAAGATGCTGAAGATCCTTAATCTCTTTAGTCTTAGGAAAAGGAGACTCAGGGGTGATTTAATTGTGGTCTTTAAATATGTTAAAGGGATTAACAAAGTGAATTATGTAGGATTCCTTCGACTAAGTGTTGTGAGTAGAACTCGGGGTCACAAATGGAACTTGACCAAAGGTAAATTTAGCACTGATATTCGGAAATATTTCTTCACCCAAAGAGTAATTTCAATGTGGAATAGCTTGCCTGACCATATTGTTGAGGCAGAGACCTTGGGGGTTTTCAAGAGCAGGCTTGACTTAAAGCTAGATACCATTGAGTCATTCAGTATCTGAAGGGATATATTCACATTAGTATAAAGAAACTGGCAAGCTTAGTTGGGCTGAAAGGCCTGTTCTTGCCATTCATGTTATGTTATATTAACTAACCCTGCTGCAAAAAATCATATTTCCTCACTACACAGAACACATAGGTGAGCTGCTCTGCCTAAAATTCACTTTTACATCATGACAGTCACTGAGGAGGCAATGGGGCGTAATGCTGGATTTCGTCCACCAGAGGGCTACAGTAGCAGAGACTTTGTAATCATGGCAGCTGCAGCTCATTACATACATTTGAGGACAATATAAAGGGCCAGCCGCCCAGTCCTGAGGATAGATGACCTTAATACCTTTGTTGCAGTAAAACTATATTCGCAAATTTATGTATGGTTGTCAATGAATAGTATTGGGCCTGTTGCTAATCAGCGTAAATGTATTACTTATGTATGTTCTAGAAAAACTTAGCCTCCCACTTCCACAAGATCATACGTCTATCATGATCCCACATGAAAACACAGCCTCTCTTCCATCAAAACCATCAGCATGAAAAGCAGAACTAACTCCCGAGGAAATACATGTATCTGCTCTCATGCACTTCTGTGTTGTCATTCTGTAGGCCTCGACGAAGCAAGCATAAATATTTGCATTAATTTTGTGCCCATAATGATCAACTAGTGGGCTCTAATTTCCTGGCGCAGCGCAGGTGGCGTAGCGAGGCGCAGTCCGCGCAGTGGTAATTTCGTACGGCGCAGCCCGCGTAGTGGTAATTTCGTGAGGTGCGCAGCCTTCGATTGACGAAGGTGCGCCGAGATGGGTGTGTCGGCGTAGTAGGGGGAAGTGTCACATATTCATCAAGACGCAGTGACAATTTCGTAGAAAAAGTCTCCGCTGGAGTTGCGCAGAAAAATCGCCAGCTCCAACCTGGTTTAATTTCCGTGCAGTGGTAATTTGGCTGACCAGCGCAGAGTGCGCATACGTCACTGAAATCTCACAGGCAGGTTTACAGAATGTCAGGCACATTTCAATGCAAGAAATAATTACAGGAAGCAGTATTTAATGTCACTATCTGAATAAGGACATAAATTATAGTATCTATATCGATTGTCCTGATGTCAGATTAAAGGCGGTTGCCACGCGTAATGGAAACTTGACCGGGCTTAATCAACGCAGCTGAATCTGTGATGCAAACTAACGACTTCACATCTTTCTCAGCCAACCACAAACTGTATATACATATATATATATATATATATATATATATATATATATCGAATGCTTGCGTTCTGTGCTCATTAAAGCCGCTTGCACACTGGACGCGAAACGAATTTTTCGCACGACTGATTACTGACAAAGTCAATGCAAAGACGCGATAGTCGGACAGGGTTTTAATATAGCTCCGTGTCCGACAGTCATAAAAGTTCTAATTTTTCTGAGTATGCCAGGTATTATTAGACGTGCGAACTTGGCCATGTTTGTATTCGACCTTCACAAAATGCAAATTGATAGCTATCGACTTTTCTTGGTCTTTTTAGCCTATTCGTCTGCTTTCGTTGAAGATAGACGGCAGTCTTTATTCGGTCTTTCTTTTGAAAATTAGTCAGATAGACCGAACAGATTCACGCTTTATTTCCACAGCAGAGATAAAATAGTGCTTGTAGTCAGTGAGCAAATCAATTCCATGACCATTGACAGTGTGAAGAAATTATCGCCTGCACGATCAAGACTGTCTGACACTGGCTGTCCACCAGCCAGCAAAAAGTAAAAGTATTGATATGAAAACAGATTTATCACGAAATAAAGAATAAAAACCAACAAACAGGATATCTAAAGATGATCCGCCAATAAATAAATTGCAGTGTTCATTGGATGTTCTGTTGTTAAAATGTTTCTTTTTATTCTTTATTTCATTTTCAATCTGTTATAATCGTCCTCTTTTTTTTTGGCTGTCAGACACGGAGGCATTGTACATTGTCTCGCGCCAATGTCGACTCACTTTATTGAGCAGAGCTTAAACAGAAACATTGATTGAAATTCTCGGTACTCATCTTGAAGAACTGAGCCCTCTTATCAAAACATTCACGTTTAATATCTAAAAGAGTCAGCAGATTTGAAGAAATTAAAAACAATAATAGACTATCGGACACAGAGATTTATTAAAACCCTGTCAGACTTTCGGACACAAGACGCAATCTGTCGAGCGAAAAATTCGTTTCGCGTCCTGTGTGCAAGCGGCTTAATACTAGGCCACTATTATTGTCACTTAGGTTTTATCATTTTTAGTGGGGGAAAGGAATACAGCCTGATTGCTATGATCTCGTACTGAGAAAAGATCACATATTGAACAAAAATGTGTCACGTAGGCCTATCTTGCATTGTTGTCCATGCATGTTAATCCCAAAATTTAAAGCAGCAACAGTTTGTAACTAATGGGAACACGCAATCCATCGTTTCTCTTGCCAGTGAGCAAGATTTGACTTTGCTGTGTTATACCCAAACACGCCTTCTTTGCTAACTTGCGCTGGAAGGAGGGGCTGAGGCGGGACAGAGGAGTACTTGCGCCAGGCTACGCCGGGCACGAAATTGCCACATACGCCTGGACACACCCCGTTGGCGCGGCGCACCCTCCATGCGCCGCGCCAGCGCCTGGTCTACGAAATTAGAGCCCAGTGTGTGTAATGTGAAAATATGGTCTGTGGTTCTAAATTTAGGTAGGTATCCAATTTGGCTTTTGCTTAATAAATGGTGTTCCGTGATGAAGTCTATGATTCTTGAGTTTAGTAAACCACATAAAACCTTTCCTAGACAGGAATTTATGCAGATCCCACGGTAATTTTGGGGGTCTGTCTTGTCTCCATTTTTAAATATGGGGCTTATCATTCCTTCACTCCACATTTCTGGAAAATGGCCGACTCTGAGTACCAGATTGAAAAGTTTTAAAATGGCTGACCTGAATTTTGAGTCTGTGTATTTAAGCATCTCATTACAGCTGCCATCCAGTCCACAGGCTTTTCCACATTTTAGAATTTTCAGTTTTTGGTCTAATTCTGTTACTGTAGTTTCGTAATCCAATGGGTTTTGGTAATCCTTAATGATTGTTTCTAATTGGTTAAATTTTTCTTGTATTTGGTTTTGTTCAGGAGTGTTATGTGGTTCTTGATATAAATCTTTGAAGTGCTTTATCCATATATCTCCATCTTGAATGGCAAAATTATTAGTTATTATTATTTTAATTGTTTAATATCTTCCAGTTGTCCCAGAAACTATTTGAGTTAATTGATTCTTCAATTGACTTGGCCTGGTTATTGTAATGCTGTTCTCTTTTCGTTCTCAGAGTCTGTTTATATTTTTTAAGTGTGTTGCCGTAACGAATACGCAGGTCCTGATCTTCTGGAGCTCTGTGCTTTTGGTTGGATAATTGTCTCAGTTTTTTACACATGTTTTCTCATTCTGAGTCAAACCAATTTTCTTGCTTCCTCTTTGGATTTAGTTTTTGGTGGGGTGAGTTAGATTGTTGTGCTGCATGATTAAAAATAGTGTTGAGGTGTTTAGTGGCTGTGTTTACACCTTCTTTAATGTGTGTAAGTGCAGCCCAGGAATGAGTTAAAATGCTCTTGGATTCAGTGGCTGCTCATCACCTGCTGATATTCAGGTCATCGGTTTGGGTCCCATCTGTACTGAGTCGTTATAGGATATAGTTCACTGGGATTAGGGCGTTGTTTATTAAGTTGTGCTCTTTTTAGATGTATCTTAATCTGGTTATGGTCTGATAAAGGGGTTTGTTGCTTGATTGTGATGCTCTAAAAGAAAAAGGGTCCATATCTGTTACTGCATAGTCTACTGTGCTACTGCCAAGAGAAGAGCTGTAGGTGTAACGACCAAATGAGTCCCCTCTGAAGTGACCATTGACTATGTACAGACTGAGGGCCCGGCAGAGCTGCAGTAGTTCTTTCCCATTTTTGTTGGTCACTTTATCATAATTATTCCTCAGGGGAAGAGTTAGACTGGTGCTAGTTTTGTCATTCATGTATTTATCTCCCATTGTGCAAATTATATCTGATTCCTCTGCAGTGTGTGCGTTCAGATCGCCTCTGATTAAAATGTTTCCCTGCGTCTGGAAATGGCTGATGTCTTCTTCTAGAGCTGTAAAAGCTTGTTCTTTAAAGTAGGGAGATTCTGCTGGAGGGATATAGATTGCACATATAAATATATTTTGGATATTAGAGACCAGTTCTTTTTTTAACTGAAGCCATATATAATTTACACTTTCTTTAATGCATTTAAGGGAATCAGTATATTCAGCTTTAAACCAAATCAGTGTCCCCCTGAGCTCCTACCTTGTTTTACTCCCGGGAGTTTTCTTGAAGTGACGATAAGCTCCCCATAGCCTGAGGGACAACCGGTGGGCAGGTCTCCACTGTCCCATGTCTCCATCAGGATTATAATGTCTGAGTTCTTCAGTTCATTAATGAACTCGGAGTTACTACTTTATAGTCCAAAAGCTGACGATCTCAACCCTTGGATGTTCCAATGGCTGATGACAAAGGATTCATATCATTTCATGCTGCAAGACTCATAACTGAATTTGTTGTTGTTTTCATACAAAGTGAAAATGCCCTCTTTTATCAATAGAATAAATGCTTTGAATTATTAAATAATAAATAAATAAATAAATATAGAATTGGTTTATATAGATAGTATTAATAATGTATTCTTGTATTGATATTGATGAATATTGATTACTTAACAGTATCTATACTCAAAGAATTCACAATTATACTGTCATTTATAATGATATCTAGGTCATAGGTATGTGTGTGTAGGTGTGTGTGTCTACATGAGTGTGTATGTGCGGGCTTGCGCATATATGTGTGTGTGTGTATGTGTGTGTGTGCGTCTGTATAGGTATATGTGTGTGTGTGTGTATGTGTGTGTGTGCATGAGTGCATGCGTACGTGCATGTTTGCGCATGTATGTATGTGTGTGCATGAGTGTGTGTGTGTGCGTGCGTGTGTGTGTTTATAGGTCTATGTGAGTGTGTGCATGTTTTTGCATGGTTGTTTGCGTTCACTAGGGCTCCTGGCCAGTGAGGCGAGTGCAGATGAGGGTGAGCATTTGTCTGATGTCCATCATGTCGCAGTACCCTGGAGCTCCAGTGAGGGCAGCAGCGCAGCTTCTGTCTTGTATGGGTGGCCTGTGCTCATCTGTGCTCCTGCTAGTGATTTCAGGGTTTGAAATTCTTACCGGAAGCTCTCTCTCCCTCTCTCTCTCTCTCTCTCTCCAGTCGGAAAAGTCAATGTTCTTGGCCCCACGCAAGATCCCGAAACCAGAGAGGACTTCTTACAGTGTGAGTTTGTGATCAAACTTAGATGACTGCATAAGAAAGATGTGACAAGAGAGGGATGCATTGATTTGAATAATTTTGAATATCTTTTCATTTCGGGGGCATATAGTTTTTCGTCTGTCCGTCCGTCTGTCTGTCCACACTTTAACATGGCTATAACTTTCGATCGGCTCATGATAGGACTTTGATACTTGGCATATGCATTGCTTGTGAGAAGGCATTTCAGATTTCGGGGGCATATAGTTTTTCGTCTGTCCGTCTGTCTGTCTGTCCGCACTTCAACATGGCTATAACTTTCGATCGGCTCATGATAGGACTTTGATACTTGGCATATGCATTGCTTGTGAGAAGGCATTTCAGATTTCGGGGGCATATGGTTTCTCACCTGTCCGTCTGTCTGTCTGTCCGCACTTTAACATGGCTATAACTTTTGATCGGCTCATGATAGGACTTGGATACTTGGCATATGCATTGCTTGTGAGAAGGCATTTCAGATTTCGGGGACATATAGTTTTTCGTCTGTCCGTCTCTCTGTCTGTCTGTCCGCACTTTGCCATGGCTATAACTTTTGATCGGCTCATGATAGGCCTTTGATACTTGGCATATGCATTGCTTGTGAGAAGGCATTTCAGATGGGGTCATGACTTTTCACCTTGTGACCTTGACCTTGGAGCATGACGTTTGGTGACAAAAACATTAACATGGGCCATAGCTTTTCATTAGCTAGTAATAGGCATTTGATACCTGGCATATGTATTCCTTAGGATAAGGCCTTTCTGATGAGGTAATGAATGTTGACCTTGTGACCTTGACCTTTAACCTTTGATTGACTCATGATAGGCCTTCAGTGGTTAGCATGTGCATGTTATGCACAGGGGCATCAGTGTTTCACAAACACTTCATGTTAAATTCATAATTAATTCCTTTTCATTGCATTTGTTCATCAGATCTTGGTTCATTCAGTTGCAGTCATCTTGTGTTATTAAATATATGGATCAGAGTTGTTAATTAATGCCCTGTGTTGGGCAGCAGGGTGTTGGATGGCAGTGTTTCCTCACACAGAGAGGGTTGTGGGTTTGAGCTGAACTCAGGTCCTTTCTGTGCGGAGTCAGCATGTTCTCCCCATGTCTGTCTCAGGGGACTCCTGTTACCTCCCTCAGTCCACAAACATGCATGCAGGGCGAACTACAGACTGTAATCTGTCTGTAATGTTAGAATGTGTGTGTGTGTGTGTGTGTGTGTGAGGGAATGGTGTGTATGTGTCTGTGTGAGAATGGCATGTGTGAGTGTGCATGTGTGCGTTTATGAGTGAGTGAATGTGAGTGTGTGTGTGTGAGTGTGTGCAAGTGAGTGTGTCAGTGAATGGTGTGTGAGTGAGTGTGTCTGTCTGTGAGTGAGTGTGTGAGTGCATGGTGTGTGTGTGTGTGTTTGTGTGAGTGAAAGGTGTGTATGTGTCTGTGTTAGAATGGCATGTGTGAGTGTGCGTGTGTGTTAATGAATGGTGTGTGTATGCGTATGTGCGTTTGTGAGTGAGTGAGTGAATGTGAGTGTGTGTGTGTGTGTGTGTGTGCACGCATGCATGTGTGAGTGTGTGCAAGTGAGTGTGTCTGTGCGTGAGTGAGTGTGTGAGTGAATGGTGTGTGTGTGTGAGTGAATGAGTGAGTGGCCTGTGTGTGCGTACATGTGTGTGTAAGTTTATGACTGAAGGGGGTGTGTGTGTGTGTGTGTGTGAGAGAGAGAGAAAGAGTGAGAGTGTGACTGAATATTGGTAGTGTATGTGTGAGCATATGAGTGAATGGCATGTGTGTGTTTGTGTGTTTTTAAGTGTGTGAGTGGATGGTTTGTGTGTGTGTATGTGTGAGTGAATGGGGTTTGTGTGTGTTTGTGTGTGTGTAGGAGTGTGTGTATATGTGTGATGAATGGTGTGTGCATGAGTGTGTGTGAGAGCGATTAAGTTGGTGAGTGAATGGCCCCTGTGTGTGAGGGTTTGTTTGTGAGTGTGTGAGTGACTGGTTTGTGTGTGTGTGCGTGTGTGTGTGTGTGTGTGTGTGTGTGTGTGTGTGTGTGTGTTTGTGTGTGTGTGACGAAATTGTGTGTGAACAAATATTATAAAACAAAACTTCAACACTCAATAACATGTTTAGTGTAATTATGTAAAATATCGACATTAGACTCTCCTCTCTTCTCCTCCATCAGACTCCTCTCAGCTCACACTGGACCCCAATACAGTTCATCAACGCCTCTGTCTGTCTGAGGGGAACAGTAAGGTGACCTATGTGGGACAGAACCAGTCATATCCTGATCATCCAGAGAGATTTGACAGCAGGTGGCAAGTGCTGTGCAGAGAGGGTCTGTCTGGACGCTGTTACTGGGAGGCTGAGTGGAGTGGGGATGGGGTTTGTACAGCAGCGTCATATAAAGAGATCAGCAGGAAAGGGAGGGGTAATGACTGTGCTCTGGGACATAATAACAAGTCCTGGGCTTTGCACTGCTCTCCCTCCAGTTACTCTTTCCTTCACAATAATGAGAGCACTGTAATCCCTGTTCCCTCCTCCTCCAGAATAGGAGTGTACCTGGATCACAGGGCAGGAACTCTGTCCTTCTACAGCGTCTCTGACACAATGACCCTCCTGCACAGAGTCCAGACCACATTCACTCAGCCCCTCTATCCTGGGTTTGGGGTTTATTACACTAACGCTTCTGTAAAACTGTGTGATCTGAGATGAAGCAGAGAGTGAAGAGAAAATCAGCTGTAATTAAAAAGAGCAGAAACACACTGAAATGAGAGAGTAAAGTGGTTTCACTCTTCCATGATGTTGAGAAAGTCCTCCATGCCTTCATATGGTGCTGCATTGATGACTGTAATACCCTGTGTACAGGAGTCAGTCCCTCATCCCTCTCTCTCCTGCAGATAGTTTACATCTCTGCTGAGAGAGAATAAAATATGAAGCTTTTCTGCTCTCCTCTGCTGTATGTCATTCAAACCCTAATACAACGAATAAACACCTCACTCAGGCCCTCTATCCTGGGTTTGGGTTTATTATATCAATTCATCTGTAAAACTGATCTGGGCTGAGAAAGGGAGGGACGATCAGCTGTAATTAAAGACAGGGGGAATCATCGAATGAGAGAGAAAATTAATTGTTGCATAGAATCCAACTCTAGATTTAAAATCAGTAAATGATGAAAATGAAAGTAAAGTCCTGGTTCGGTGCTCTAAGCCCATCTGGGTTTTGCTTGAATTTCTAATGTGTTTCCTGATACAAAATAATTTTTGTTTACTGCAGTGAGGATTCAGTTCAAGGGTCTGTTGTACTGACTCCAGTCCACCTAAAGTAGTAGTTTAGTGCCCAAAGTAAACCTGAGTCTTGGAATAAATCACCTCAGTATGAAGAGATTTACAAAGTAAACGTGACGATCCTTTACTCCCAGACATCCTCTTTCCCTCTGTAGATTAAAGGTCACTATTATTTTTTAGAAAATGCGCACACATAAAAAAGATGCATACACCTCGAGCCTTGGAAATGAATGTAGAATCCTGCAGTTATACTTAAACTTGCATATAAATTTGCATATCGCAACATTTTTGTTCAGTGCACTCACCTTGCAGTTGCAAAACATCGTCTCTTTTATTTTGGAGACAATACATGTTTTGAGGGCTCATCAGGGTTAGTATGTTGTTTCAAACTAAGCCCAGGTCACAGATTGCCTGAGACGAGCATGTTTTGTAGCTCTGGCCTTTGGTCCTGAGATGGGGTTGATCAAGACTGCAGACATGAACTGAGATTCTCAGGACTGAACACACAGAGCTTCAAGGTGGGGCTGGACCTCTGGTGGAGAAGGTGCATATTAATAGTGTACCACAAGATGGCAGCAGAAAACCGTGTATTTGCGGTGCTTTGAGAAAATCAAATACTGCGTACAGTGGGGTCCAGACGTACTGGCGCTCCTGAGTGGATACGCACAAAGAATTCTAAAATAAATCATTGAATTTCAGAAATGAAATCAAGGTGGTGAAATGTGAGAAATGCTGTACTTTATTAACACTTTCATGGAAAGATCAGAAATGGAAAACCCCACTGCTTAAAGTTCTTACATCATAAAATGTGAATTTTAAGAAAATTGAGGCGGGACTATAAAAGATGTTTTCCCATCCATACCTAATGATGTGTGACTTCAGCACTTTTAGCACTAGACACATCAATTATTTATCGATGCAATTAAAAACAATTTCCTTCAAATCAAAGTCTCAAAATTATTGGCACACTTATTGCTGCATCCATGCCCTGACTGTCGTTTACTGCACTGTTTGGTTGGGTTGGGGCAGATTTGCATGATTTTGGGCTCATTTGTCTGAGCCAAACACAGGCAAAGAGGGTTATATCTGTTCCTGGCTTTCACACCAACCTCTGCTCTCTCATTTAATTAGGCAGGACATTTATGCATTCAGGCTGTTTATGTGGTCTTTCAATTCCTGGAAAGCTCTAGAATGACCACTATAAAATGTTCTTTTATCCCTTACTATAAAAAAATATAAAGTTGACTCATCTTATGAAATGGGCAGGATACAACTGACTTCAAATTAGTTTTTTGCAAATTCAACAGCTCAAATTGAGCAAACTCCAAAAATGTGCACCTGGTTACCTTACTTTTGCCATCATTTTTTTTTAATGTTAATAACTGGTTGCCTTAATTTTTTGTTTGTTTTGTTTTATTTATTTATTATTTTTACATTTTTCTGTGATCTGATTTATGAATAAACCCATATTTGCTTGTTGAGACAGTTACAGTAGCTGATTTAGTCGGGGTAATTGGTAGAAACAAAAGCCTTCAAACATACTGGCCTCTGAGGAGCAGACTCACCCATCCCTGCTCTCTGGACTCTGGAAAAATTAAGTTGACTCAACTTTAAGAAGTAAGACAACCAGATATAGCATATTTTTGAGTTGTCTCAACTTTTTTTCCATGTTCTCTCAAAAATCTGAAAGCAACCAGCGGGACTTGGAGTTGAGCAAACTCAAAAGTGCTGCTGGTTGCCTTAATTTTTGAAGTTTAGTCAACTTCAGAGGTCAGGCTAGAAAGGTCTCAAAATCTAGGGAGCAGCTCGAGAGGTCAAAAATGCTCAGGAGATCAGTCAGTGAAGCAAACGTTTCAGGGAGAATATAACAATCGAAAGTCCAGAACACAGTCCAATCAAAACCAGAAAATCAGTCCTGTAGGCAATCCAAAATCATGAATCAGAAAACAAAAATGGGTCAGAACACAGAATGAATGACAGGAAATGTGTAAATCAGTGGTTGATGAAGATAGGTAAAACACGAGAAAGCAAACACTATAAGGAAGGCAGGATCGAAAGAGTGGAATCGTTGACAACCTGACAAAGACCAGCTGCACAGGGGGCTCTTTAAATACACAGAGAGGCTAAAAAACCCAAGGTGGAGAAGAGCTTCACACTGTGGTGGCACAGGGTTACACTGGCCTGTATGGCTCTGAAGTGCTGGATCCAAATGACCACAAAAGTCCGAGAGGACAGCTCTGGGTAGCCCAAAGATTCCCAATAACTCTCACTCTCTGCAAATACATCTATAAGCTCATGGAAAATGTGTTCCCTCCATAGGGCATCAGCTGCAATATCTTGCAGTAGCAGTAAATATGTTATTGTGTGAGCAGGGTGTAGACGTCCTTCCTTTTGGCCAATAAATGGGGTGTCAATCACTGACTAATGGATGGAATACGGTTCCCAATTAAAATTACTGATATAAGTTGAAGTGCATTGTAACATTCATATTTATTTGTAAAATCCATAATTATTTGAAAAACAACAACAGTTATTGAAAAATATAACAAATTACAAAAATATTATTGTAATTCAAATAATATAATATTACATAATTCTAGAACAGAATGAATGAATTGAGTGTGCGTAAGAGTGCTCTGCAGTCTGCGTAGATTCTGATCTTCCCTAAGAACAAATTCCACAGAAGAAAACATTGGTGAAGTCAGAATCTGAATAAAAAGTGTGTAAGTGGGTTTTAAGAGGAAGTTTCCTCTTAAGAATAAAGGAGCCATGACAGGTATGCAGCGGAGGGCAGTCAGAAGGGGGTGATGTGGGGTGTTTGGGGAGGTTGTAGATCAGACGAGCTGCAGCACTCTGGATCAGCTGTGGGGTCTGATGGTGGAAACTGGACGGCGGCTGAAAGTGAGCTGCAGTACTGCAGGCGACACAAGACCAAACACCTGAACCAGAAGCTGGGTTGAGCAGGTGGTTAGAAAGGGAGGGATTTTCCTCATGTTACACAGGGATACCTACATGTCCGGCTCACTGCTGAGATGTTCTCAGAGACTGACAGCCTATGATCCATCACTACTTTGAGGTTCCTCGCAGAAGGAGAGGAGGACACCATAGCGCCCCCTACAGAAATGTTGAATTATGAGTACATAAAAATGAATCATAGCGAAAAACACCTTGGGGGGGGGGGGGGGGGGTGGGTATGTATCAAAACAATAAATATCATCATCAACAGACAATAGGCGCAAGATGATGATATTTATTGTTTTGATACATCCCCCCCCCCCCCCCCCAGGTGTTTTTCGCTATGATTCATTTTTATGTACTCATTATTATTCTTATTTTCATTATTATTATCCTCATTGTTATTTTTTGTTCTTATTATTATTTAGTGTCTTCCCTTATGGTATTTACCATCTAGGTCATAGGTTTAACCACGACAGGTGCGGTACTGTTGATAGGTTGTCTCCAGCCATATACCCTAGCCTGGAATCAAGCTTGGTTGTATACCTACTACCTGTCTTCCGTATACGTGGCCTAACCTATATAAGGGCGTGTTCTTTATTTTCAATGTTTGCACTGATGATGGTCTGACTGGGACAGAAACGTTTGCACTCCTCACTTTTTTTTTTCTATGCAATAAAATACAGTATTGCATCGGCATACAGGTGTGCGAGTTCCCCTTGCTTGTTCTCAGTTTATCTATTGGAACCTACGCACCCACCAGGCATTGAGTTTCAAGGCGCGGTACCTCTATTGTATTTGTGATACAAATTTTTTTCATACTATTGCAAGTAATCAACTGAGGAAGTTTCATGATGATATCTATTATTTAAAATTTTTACCCTATTCACCTGTAGTGTCTCGCCTTAAGACTGTTGCTCATCTCTTTATAGGTTAACATCTTAATTCGTTATCAGACTCCCTCGTACTGCCACATTGATAATGGTAAAGTCAGAAAACAACAGTGTGATTGATGCAAAACCTTAGGTTTAATTTCATTAAGAGTAAGGAAGATACCAAAAAAAAAAGAAAGAAAAAGATTAAGTACCCTTTACGTAAGAAAAGACTAATATATAATAAAGGAGCAAAGAAAAAAACAGGCAGGCAAAGATTGCATTTGTCCTTAAAGATCCGACGTTATGACAGTTGCGACAGTAGGCTTCCGATTTATGACAACAGCAAAGGAACGAGCCACTGTACGGCGGATAATGTCTGCTAGAGTAAAACAACCAGTCCACAGTCTGAAGAAGGCAACAGACAAAGGCAATATAACTGTAAATTAAGGGAAGTCATCAGCTGTTGGTGTCATTATTAATCATGCCGGAAGGTTTTCAGGCTCCACCGCAGTAGCGGAGATCGCAGAAGCAATCCAGAAGGCTGAGGAGTTTATAATGGAGAGTTCATGGAGGAGTTGGCTGAAGACATAAAGACAGCTTCAGCAGCTTTATGGTCCTGGAACTTCTGTTGCTTTCCATCGATCCACACATGCAGTGTGCACAGATAACGGAGTGAGAAATTAAGTTTCAGCTCACGAAGTCTCCGTTTAACTGGGTCAAAAGAGCAACGTCTTCTGAGCAAGTCAGCACTATAGTCAGGAAAAATGAAGACCGGACTCCCCTTGAAAATCAGCTCCTTCTTTTACTGAGCCAGTCGGAGGATCTTCACCTTATCCTGAAAGTTTGCCAGCTTTAGTAGGATGGGTCTCGGCTTGGAGCTGACATTGTGGTGGGCCGCAGGAGAACGATGAGCCCTCTCCATACCTGGCGGGGAGGGATAGTTGTCTAGACCCAGAAGTTGAGGGATTAAACGGGCCATGAACCCCAGCATGTCATGAGCCTCGGAAGACTCGGGTACTCCGATGAAACGGAGATTACAGGGCCGACCAATTCTCCAAATTATCACTCTTTTCCGAAAGGTAGGCATTGTGTTTTTCAAGCTGCTTGATACGTGCAGATAGGTCAGGTAAATTGTTCTCGTTTGAGCCAACAACAACAGTCAAGATGTGAAACATGCTCACCCAGGGTAGATAATGAATGATCAATGTCATTCAGTTTGACAGAAATTAAATCAAACGTGGCGTCGATATGCATTGTCAGCTCAAATTTAACTGACAGGATGGTGGCACCTAAGTTTTTCCGGTGGACGGTGAAGTCTTCCATTGTTTGCAGATCAGCTTGACAGTCGAAAGATTTTGCCGTGTTAACGTCCGTATGCAAGGCACAATCAAGGAAAAAATGAATCTGGAGTTTATCACAGACTTACTGAGATTCTTCCAATGGTTAGGAAGCCAGTAAGTGCCACAGTAGTAAGGAAAATGACGAAGCTGTCACAGCTGAAAGCAGACCGCAGTCACACAGTGGCCATCTTGCTCCATATTTTGGCAAGACAATGCTAAACCACATACTGCATCCATCACAACAGCATGGCTTCGCAGTAGAAGAGTCTGGGTGCTGAAATGGCCTGCCGGCAGTCAAGACTTTTCACCAATAGGAAACATTTGGCGCATCATAAAACGGAAAATCCCGCAAAGAAGACCAGGACTGTTGAGCAGCTAGAATCCTACGTCTGACAAGAGTGGGACAAACATTCCTCTCCTAAAACTCCAGCAATTGGTCTCCTTACTTCCCAGATGTTTATAGACTCTTGTTTAAAGAATAGGGGATGCTACACAATGGTAACCATGGCCCTGTCCCAACTTTTTTGAGATGTACTGCTGCCATAAAATTCAAAATGAGTCATTCATGATATGGTAAAATGTCTCACTCTCAACATCTGATAAGTTGTCTATGTTCTATTGTTAATAAAAAATGGGTTTATGAGATTTGCACATCATTGTATTCTGTTTTCGCGTTTTACATACCATCCCAACTTTTTTGGAATTGGGGTTTCATTATCTTGACAAATATTTACATAAATAAATCAATAAACCATAGGACCCTTCTCACTCCTGTTACTGTTACTCAGTCCTGTTACTCTTTAAAAGAGCAACAGGACTGAGTTTTTAGCATAAAATTAGCAAATACATGCAATGTGGCCACATGGCATCCATGCTGATAGCAGGACGACACTGAGCTGATTATGAGGATTTATCAAATCTTGGTATTCCTAAAATAAATTATTTTTTAGATGTTATACATTTAAGTAACGGGACTGTAAATTGAGATTTGCCTTCTCAGTCATGGTTATATTACCATCAAATATAGTGAAAAGAAAATCAGAGAAGGTACTTCTCTTCGTCCCGTGGCCTACAGAAGATTCAAATGATGCCACTTCCTGTTGAACATGTGGGTTGTGAAATGTTCTACATTTTTTAAAGGGGCTGATGTGTTAGGGTAACAGGGCTGAGTGAAAACGCAGGGACATGACAAAAATGTGTATTTTAACTAAAATACCATTAGTTCTATAGGAGGAAAAAAAAGTTTAAAGAATAGATGGGATATGGAATCCCACAGCAATGCAAAAAGGATAGGATTTCTGTAGGATTTTACTCATGATTCTCCAGAGAAAAGTGTCGTGTTAGAGACTGGGGATAGGCAACAAATGCCATTTTTTCAGGGTTCCAGGTAGTTTATATGTTTTAAATTACTTATCTTAAATTTGCCCTTCGATCAATTGCAGGAATCTATTATAAAAATTAAGGTAACACTTTATAATTAGAGTACAACAATTAACATTAATTAACATTAGTTCATTAACTATCAGTCAATTAATGTGTAACTAATGCGTTAGATAGCCGTATAAGCATTACACAACCATAATTGAACATTTATTAATTTTCTGTTTCCCTTATTGTGAAGTTGAAAACATCCCTTAAGTATCCCCTTTGTAACACTTCAAACTGTTAAACCATAATTTATTAATTAATACCTTGATGTGAACATCATTTGTAAATGATTACCAAGTGCATTAGTTAAATGTTAATTACTTGTTAGTAAATGCTTATTACTGCAATAATGAATAGTAATTGTTGTACCCTTATTGTAAAGTGTTACCAAAATTAAATATATATTACAATTAATTTTTATACATGTTTATGCACATAAGGCTCCAGGGACGGAAATGGCACCGATTCAGTGGAATGGCCCCGTTCCTTTACATGCAACGGTTTACCAATTAAAAACTTGTGATTTTAAAGCTATCTGCAACAATAAAAATACAACGACAAGCACCTATTTTCAGAAAATAAATATATGAATTGGTAGAAATAATCTTACGTGGTTGTGTGGGGTTGGTAAGTTTTCACTATTTACAGTGACTGCGTGTGAAAGCGCCCCCTGCTGGGAGATGCTTACCAGCCGCTCAGCCAACCATGACATTCTTCAGCACCCGCTGGACCACCTGTGATGTGTGTCCTGGAAGGGTTTTGTGACTGGGTACTATATTTATAAATGCTTTATTAATGCTTTGTGTACCTGCGCCGCGCTTTCTTGGACAACCTATCGCATTTCAATCCGCATGTTGCTCTGAAGTTATCGTTACCTTCTCCCGACCCTACGTCGATAGAATTCCGTTTTGATGTGATCTGTACTGTATACCACAGCTTAAGCATTTGTCTTTTGCTCAATCACGCAAGCCACACACGTTTGTGCCGTTTAGTAGCATACCTTGTTACGAATCGCATGTATAAATCCTACAGCCTAAATGGTAGTACAGAGAATTTTGCTGCAGCTATGTTTCTTTTTAAAATAAGGAACCTCACTTTCAATTTTGTTTCACTATTTGTAATACAAGTATTGCTTTATTTGGCCTTTTATTTGTATTACTGTTGTACATCTATTTTCAAGGACCCTCGTTTCGTTATGACTTGAAAATCACAACAAAGAAAACCAGCAATGACAACTTAAACCAATTTATTCTTCACTGATGACGTAAAAAAACTTCTACAAATAATCCACTGTAATCTTATAAGAACACTCTAATGCCACTATGTAACTCTGATGCCAAACAAAACCTCTACTCCTCCAACCGACCAAAATCACAGCATATATATATATATATATATACACTGGGATTATTCTGGAAAGATCTACAGGAGTCCTGGGTGATCCGCCCCCCTCCAGGCAAGAATAAGCCAGAAACTTCTAGAATGCACTAGTCTATTTCATCAAAAACAAGTGGTATTGCATCAGATCATGTAAAATAGACTGTTATACAGACATACCACCAGAGGGTGCTAAATGATGAACAAAATAAACAACTAGCTGACCAGTAAAGCAGCACAGATCTAACAAATCTCCATTTACAAATGATATACAATGCTGTACATAAAATACTCATACACAACAGTTTCCTTTTTGTTTTGTATTTTTCCTCTTTGTGCCTCCTGCTTGCGCGATCGACACTATAAACGTTCAACCAAATCCACCTTTGCACTGGATTCCAGTCCACATTTTCTTGGCCTCTGCGCCACCCTTACACTTAGACATGCATCAGGGTATCTTATCAAAGGACTTTAATTGCGCGATTAACCCAAATCTTCCAGGACAGCAACTACAAAATCCAAAATATCTGAGTGCAAAAAGAGCTTCCTAGAGCTCCTGATTACAGCTCACGCACCTCAGGTGCGCTTCTCTCTCTGTCCTGGAATCTTAACTGTGCACTTAGAACTCCTTGACCGAAGCTATTTATCTGCAAGCCAGTCTCGCAGTAAAATGTGTTTTTACTATGTTGGTCCGCAGCGCAAAATGTACAAAAGTATTTATTTCACGAAAACTGGTGCAAAATTGTGACATGCCTACATCTTTTCAGCCTAGGCTTTTCTATTGGTCTCCACCGACGTCACGTGACCTCTGGTCTACCCCTGCATCGCAAAAAATAAATGGCTGACATTCCAGTTGTCCTCAGCACAAATCGCTGTATTTTAAGATAGTTCCGCCATTAAAATGTGTTCTGGTGACAGTTCTAGCGAGGAATGTGCATTTTATTTTCATAATCTTCGTTTAACGAATGCATATGGTTTTTAGTTTGTTAGTTATTACGAAGATTATTTCAGGTCTCTCCAAGAAATTGTGGGAATGTCACGTTTTCTGTTGTTGCTATGGCGGTTGCTGCGAAACAAATACCTTTCTAATGGACTTATTTTCGCCGTTTCGGTATGATTTTCAACCCACAGTTATTCCGTGGCAGACCTGATTCATATTATTTTAACGGAACCCAAGAACACGTTTGGACACTTGCTAAAATATTCCAGCGAAATCAAAATTTGAAAACCTTTGTTACATATACCATACATATACATATAAGTTGCAGTGTGACTAACGTTCCGGCTCCAGTTAAGAATTGATACTTGCGGTTTGTATATGGTTGTAAAAACGAAATACTCTGAGCTAAAAAAAATGATTTCTAGAATCGGCTAACTAGCTAACACATCTGAAATAGACCTAGAGATTGTCTTTTTCTTGCAAAAAACTATCAACACTCAGTGTAACAACCATTTCGGCCGTACGTTAAATGTGACTATGAGCATTTTCGCAAGTCTACTATGAAAACCGGAAAAACTACAATTATGGCGGATTATAACACATCAAACTCGAGCGCGTTTTCTGGGAATTGTAGTGTTTTTTTATGCTTTCATTAATAAATATACACAGCCTATAATTAGATGTTGGGAAGTTAAAATGTGAATACACCTGGGGGTTTGAGATGGGTGTTATCAGACTTTAAAATCTAATTTTTAAATGGGAGAAAATTAATTACTGGTGTATAATAAACATAATGTATGCTCAAGAGTTAAGGAGTAAATAAACTATGTACTAAAAAAAGTGTTTGTGTGCGCGCGTGTGTGTGTGCGTGTGGGGGGGGGGATGTTCAGCAATTCAGACAGTTATACAATTTAGAAATATTGAGCATTCAAGGCTTAGGGGTTTGTGAAGTTTTTTTTTAATGTACTATTGTCAAAATATATAGTACGTGACAACATTCCAAAAATTTGTCATCAGGTATGGAAGTAACATTCTGCTCTTAGCACGGGGAGGCTTTAACGCAACTAATGTTCATTATGGCTATCCAGAAACAACATCTTTATCAGAAAATATACAAATAATGTTATAATGAACATTAACAAAGAAAAACAAATGCCCTTACTCTTGCCAATATACCCTGAGTGTCATGCCACAAGAAAACCCAAATTAACTGAAGAATTTCAACAACGAAAACCGACACTAAACATTCCACAGACCATTTGTGCGAGAGTGTGTGTGTGTGTGTGTGTGTGTGTGTCTGTGTTTAATCCAGTGCCTCGCATGCAAATATTCCATCGAAATCCTCCCTTTCAACTGATGGTCTTGGTTTTTATGGTCATCAGCATAATTATCTGACCGGTCACTGACCCATTGAAAATAAGGTTGTGTTTATGTTCTCTCTGTTGATCACAGCAGCCTAAGCATCAGTCTTCTTAGGACTTCTTTTTCAGAATGTAAAGAACAGCGAGCAGAATACTGGGACAGGCCCGGTATGTGAGAAGTTGTTTTTTTTAACCTCTTAAGCCCTGAGCCTCTGGCTCAAAAATGATATGCCCAAAATGAAATTAATATATCTTTGCAACGACTTAGTCGATTTGAATAATCTTGGAACCATAATAAAGGTAACACCTTGGGGATTTCTTTCATGGTGTAAAAATCAGTGAATATGTCACTGAGTCAGAGTAAATTAAGATGGAACGCAGCGTAAATGACACATCTTGTGCACAAAAAACCTTTTACTTTTATCCCTCTTAAATTATTCACACTGTAAAAAAAAAAAAGTCTCAATTGAAAAAAGTTAGTGTCCAGGCTGCCTTAAAATTTCAAGTTAACTGAATTTAAGATTACTAGTGAATTACCCGTGGCGAGAATAATTTCTTGTGACGACCTACGTCTACATACCAACTTCCATGAATACGGTGACCTTTGACCCTTGTGACCTTGACCTTTGACGACCTACGTCCACGTACCAACTTTCATGAAAATCTGTCCTGGGAGATTAGAGATGCGAAAAATTCACCTTTGACCCCAGTGACCTTGACCTTTCAAAAAACTAACCCCTCAAGGACAATTCCAGGGACAACCCACCAAGTTTGGTGAAGATCCGTCAGAGGACCTCGGAGGAGTAGGGGAACAAACAGACAGACAGACAAACAGACAAACGTTCCTCAAATTATAGTATGATGATGATATGATATGATGATAGTGTGATAAGTTGAATATCACCTCAACTTGTCATCTCAAGTTCAATGGGCTTAAAATTTTAAGGCAGCCTGGACACTAACTTTTTTCAGTTGAGACAACTTTAGTTTTTTTTACAGTGCAGTTGCAGTCTTTAACCTCAAAAAATTACAGCACAGAATCTCACCATTATCTGTGCCAAAAATTATTCTAATAAAATAAATCAGAGCAAAATTAGAGAGGATTTATTTTGGGAATGTCTAGGTGGCGTCTCCAAATTAGCACTGTGTGCCATTTCAGATTTCTCAGGTACCAAACTGATTAAATTTCACTTTTATGTCACTACAGGCATAAATTCCATTTAATTACAGCACTTTTATTTATTTATTTTTAATTTATGTTTTTTTTTTTCTGCCAGTCTTGTATGTATTTTCCCATTTATAGAAAATACATACAAAGGAAAAGAAGTTTGACTTCACAGGAGCAGATTTATTTTTCATAAAACAAGCAAAGAAACAAAATTATTAATACATGGATAGCTAAAATTGGGGAAAAAAAAAAGAAGTAAGAATAACGAGCCCCTAGCAATTAGTTATACATGAACAATGGCCCTGTTGCTGAAAAAAAAAAACCCACATGAAACCCAGATTCGAACTGCAGAAATTCCGAATAAGTGCAAGACCTTAACCAAGACACCAGCTGGTTGGACAGAGGAACTTCTGCCGCATTGTAAATTTCAGCAATGAACCAGTCATGCACCCCAATTTAGCGCTTGTACATCAGTGATTTCTCATTACTTGCAGGTAACAATGCACCGATTATTTCGATAGATATTTGGGTACCGGGGGTGTTCGGGTTTAAGAGGTTTACTCCTGGGGCTCTCCTTCGCCACCCACTGCAGAGGCCACGTCTTCCCACTGTTATAAAATGTAAATAAGAATATTTATTTGGAATAAAAAAACAACAAGGGTGAAGAGTAGTGAGGTACAGCAAGCTACATACCCCATACTCACTGAGTATTTTTACACGCAGTGACCAGATTACTGTAAATGACCTGATTAAGGTAAGTTTGATAAATGTGTTAACATGCACTCAGTGTTTATGCTTGTCTGTTTCAATTGTTAGCATTTGGAAGGTGTAAACCCTAATTTGAATGTGAGATCAGGTTAAATAAATAAATAAATAAGCACCCGATCAGCAATAATTTTAATAAATGAAAGAAAATGAAATATCTTTAACCTAAAAAAATTGGTGGCGGACTCATTTGTAATTGGTAATATTGCAGTGCAACTTAAAATACATGCATACTAAAAATTTGGTAATTCTTGAGACAATCAAACCAAATGCGGAGAGGTCATACACACCACATAGAACAGGGCTCCCACTCAACCAGTTCCATTTGTTGCCCCTGAAAAACAGTGTAACATCTTCACCATTGCCGGCAAAAGTTGTGGTGCATTAATCCACTAAGTGCATCTGTGGCAATAGTTTATTTATTCATTACATTAACTGACATGTTTGATCTCAAATTATGATAAACAAACCTTCAGCTTTTTGCGTCTTACGACTCTCTTCACAGGGTAATATTCCTCTCTTCCCCTGGTCCTGTGGCTGCATTCTTAAAGAGCAAAAAAGTGCACTTACACTGGGTTCCATCTTATACGCACCTCCATGGCTAATCCAGTTGACATTTTCCTGTCCTGCACCCATGTTACTCCAAAAGCAAATGTACTTGCACCAATCTGAAGGCCCATGGGCTGTATGTATTAAATTGGAGGGAGGTCAAGCACAAGGTAGTATGCACCTTGAGGCAACAGAAATCCATTGTGCCATTGACCAAACAGAAACCTGGTCTGAAGTCAATGGTAAGTATTTTTTAGGCTTTTTTTTAATGATACATAATTAAGACAGTCTCATGCATAATACACATACATTCTAATTGTTACAACAGGGACGCGCAGCAGCACACAAATGCGCAGTCTTGAGAATAAACAGATTATAATGTTGAAAGATTATTATTGTGTAAATCAATGTTTAAAAATATTTCATATTGGTTAGTGCAATGGATTGCATGAATGTGCAACTCTGTGCTCCATCAGAGATTGCTCTGATTTTTTCGAACTGCAAAAGAACCAACTCAATCAATATCCAGGTGATTTGCGATTCTACATGCAAGGTAACACATGTAGGAATTCGCAAATTATTTTGCATAAAACCATGACTCCTTTATACTAGCCAACTCTGCCATTTCTGCAGTCAACCATGAAATCCCCCCCAAAAGGGCAGGCTGTTAGGAGACTATGGTTATCAATTAAAGAAAATTACTGTGATCAGGTTTCCATACTTTCAGCGATGGTTTGCTTTCTCACTTCAACTTTGCACATGAGCAGATCCATTTCCTCGGCAGAGAAGCATTTTTCCTTTCTACTTGGCAAATCCACTCGTCTAATAGCAATTTGCAAGGGTGCGTGCCCACCTGATTATTTTAAAGGGAATGGGAGATGACACTCTGATTGGTTTACTGGTTGGTTTACTACACGCAAGGCCCAAAAACACACCTATGATTAAGATATTAAAGAAGACCTATTATACTCTTCCATCTTTACAAACCTATAAATAATGTCAAAATGCAGAGAAGTCATGTTTGACAATGCCAAAACATCAATTAATGAGGTTTGCAAAGTAGAGGGGGAAAATGCTTTTCTACCGAGGAAATGGATCATCTTGAATTAATCCTCGTGGGGAAATTTTGATTGTTTTTCAAGTTTTCAAGTGTTATCTAATTGCCCAATAGCTGTTAAATTAAAGGGGGCATAACAAAATTTTATTGATAAAAGACAAAAGACATATTTATGACTTATGTATATCCAGCCAATGTAATAGAAATAGTATATTTACTGTCCAATTTAAAATTGTGAAATGTAAATATAGCAGAGGTAAATTACCACTTGATAATTCATCTTTGTTCTTCTTCTGTTTCTTCTTTTGTGATGTTTCGGTTGAGATTAAAGACTTTTTTGTAAAGAGCTAACATAATATTAATAACGCTCTTAATACACTACTCTAACAACAAATATTTCATTTGACCTTACTGTATGAAATATACAGGTGTTCATAACTACAAGACATGTATCTAAATACAACAAAGAATGCTAAGAGTTGTCATGACATTCCAGAGACAGAGTTCGTCAACTCCCAGCCTCACAGAATTTAGTAAATTTCTTGATACCTTTTAGTAAGAATTAATCACACAATAATTTGATATTCCCATGGAAAGTAACATTATAAGAGCAGCTTTACTGCTAATTAAATCTGCATGTGTAAGCTGTTTAAAAATTTCACAATATACCCTGGTTCCGTTTGGCTGCTGCAGTACGAGTGTGCACCTATGCAGTGCCAGGACGGGTTGTGGACTGGATGGCAGGACTGATGGAGGACTGGATAGCAGGACTGGTGGAGGACTGGATGGCAGAACTGGTGAAGGACTGGATGGCAGGACTGGTGGAGGACTGGATGGCAGGACTGATGGAGGACTGGATAGCAGGACTGGTGGAGGACTGGATGGCAGAATTGGTGAAGGACTGGATGGCAGGACTGGTGGAGGACTGGATGGCAGGACTGATGGAGGACTGGATAGCAGGACTGGTGGAGGACTGGATGGTAGGATTGGTGGAAGACTGGATGGCAGGACTGATGGAGGACTGGAGAGCAGGACGGGATGGTAGGACTGGTGGAGGACTGGATGGCTGGACTGATGGAGGACTGGATAGCAAGACTGGTGGAGGACTGGATGGCAGGACTGATGGAGGACTGGATGGCAGAACTGGTGAAGGACTGGATGGCAGGACTGGTGGAGGACTGGATAGCAGGACTACATGGTAGGACTGGTGGAGGACTGGATGGCTGGACTGATGGAGGACTGGATAGCAAGACTGGTGGAGGACTGGATGGCAGGACTGATGGAGGACTGGATGGCAGAACTGGTGAAGGACTGGATGGCAGGACTGGTGGAGGACTGGATAGCAGGACTGGTGGATAACTGGATGGCAGAACTGGTGAAGGTCTGGATGGCAGGACTGGTAGAGGACTGGATGGCAGGATTGATGGAGGACTGGATAGCAGGACTGGTGGAGGACTGGATAGCAGGACTGGTGGAGGACTGGATGGTAGGATTGGTGGAAGACTGGATGGCAGGACTGATGGAGGACTGGATAGCAGGACTGGATGGTAGGACTGGTGGAGGACTGGATGGCAGGACTGATGGAGGACTGGATAGCAGGACTGGTGGAGGACTGGATGGCAGAACTGGTGAAGGACTGGACGGTAGGACTGATGGAGGACTGGATGGTAGGACTGGTAGAGGACTGGATGGCAGGACTGATGGAGGACTGGATGGCAGGACTGGTGGAGGACTGGATGGTAGGACTGGTAGAGGACTGGATGGTAGGACTGGTGGAAGACTGGATGGGAGGACTGGTGGAGGAGTGGATAGCAGGACTGGATGGTACGACTGGTGTAGGACTGGATGGCAGGACTGTTGGGGGACTGGATGGCAGGACTGGTGGAGGACTGGATGGCAGGACTGATGGAGGACTGGATAGCAAGACTGGTGGAGGACTGGATGGCAGAACTGGTGGAGGACTGGATGGTAGGACTGATGGAGGACTGGATGGCAGGACTGATGGAGGACTGGATGTCAGGACTGGTAGATGGCTGGATGGCAGGACTGGTGGAGGACTGGATGGCAGGACTGATGGAGGACTGGATAGCAAGACCGGTGGAGGACTGGATAGCAGGACTGGTGGAGGACTGGATGGTAGAACTGGTGGAAGACTGGATGGTAGGACTGATGGAGGACTGGATAGCAGGACTGGATGGTAGGACTGGTGGAGGACTGGGTGGCAGGACTGATGGAGGACTGGATCTCAGGACTGACGGAGGATTGGATAGCAGGACTGATGGAGGACTGGATGGCAGGACTGGTGGAGGACTGGATAGCAGGACTGATGGAGGACTGGATGTCAGGACTGGTAGATGGCTGGATGTCAGGACTGGTGGAGGACTGGATGGCAGGACTGATGGAGGACTGGATGGCAGGACTGGTGGAGGACTGGATAGCAGAACTGGTGGAGGACTGGATGGCAGGACTGGTGGAGGACTGGATAGCAGGACTGATGGAGGACTGGATGGCAGAACTGGTGAAGGACTGGTCGGTAGGACTGGTGGAGGACTGGATGGTAGGACTGGTAGAGGACTGGATGGCAGGACTGGTGGAGGACTGGATGGCAGGACTGATGGAGGACTGGATAGCAGGACTGGTGGAGGACTGCATAGCAGGACTGGTGGAGGACTGGATGGTAGGACTGGTGGAAGACTGGATGGCAGGACTGATGGAGGACTGGATAGCAGGACTGGATGGTAGGACTGGTGGAGGACTGGATGGCAGGACTGATGGAGGACTGGATGGCAGGACTGGTGGAGGACTGGATGGCAGGACTGGTGGAGGACTGGATGGCAGGACTGATGGAGGACTGGATGTCAGGACTGGAAGATGGCTGGATGGCAGGACTGGTGGAGGACTGGATGGCAGGACTGATGGAGGACTGGATAGCAGGACTGGTGGAGGACTGGATAGCAGGACTGGTGGAGGACTGGATGGAAGGACTGGTGGAAGACTGGATGGCAGGACTGATGGAGGACTGGATAGCAGGACTGGATGGTAGGACTAGTGGAGGACTGGATGGCAGGACTGATGGAGGACTGGATGGCAGGACTGGTGGAGGACTGGATGGCAGGACTGATGGAGGACTGGATAGCAGGACTGGAGGAGGACTAGATGGCAGAACTGGTGGAGGACTGGATGGTAGGACTGATGGAGGACTGGATGTCAGGACTGGTAGATGGCTGGATGGCAGGACTGGTAGAGGACTGGATGGCAGGACTGATGGAGGTTTTCTGACTAGTCCACCCTCAATGTAACAAAAAAGACAACAATCAGAGTTATGTTATATTCTGCATACTAGCAAGGTCCTTCTACTTTGCATTTCATCTTAATAAATATATAACTGTAAATAGGTGACAGCTTCATCTCAATCAAAAAATTTCTTTTAAATAGACTTTGTGGGAAATATAATGACTTGTTAGATCACTGAATTTCATAAACTTTTGCTGAGTTTTTAGAGTAGACTGAGCTCTTATTTTGAGATTTTGAATTAGTGCAGATACAGTAACAGACTTACCATTGACTAACACTCATATAAGGCCTTCATCCTGTCGAGGCATTTTCCTCCCTGGTCTGATATCTGCCATTTGGGGTGAAGGACATGTGTAAACCAGGTGGCAGGCTTTTTCCCTGGTTTTGCAAGAAACATCACTGCCCTGTGTCCCAATGTGTGTAATTTTTCAAGCTAAAAAGGCATTAAAATGTCATATAAAAATATCACATGCCTTACTTTTATGAACTACAATTAGAGACTTTAAACACATACCAAAACAGAGGCCTTGTCAATAACATGTGTAGTGGTTTTGTTTCTTTTCTGGTTTTGCAACCAAGCCTCTTTTTTGGCCTCAAATTTCTGTAGTTTTTTTTGCCAGCCTTTGTTTTCTGGGCTGCCCTGATTGGCAAGACTTGCAAGTTTTGGTGGCCACAGAGATCACTGCTTTGCAGCTGATGCATATTGTTGTCGTTGAGCCCCGTGGCATCTTATATCTGGAATGAATTTAAAAAAAAGATGATTGCAGCAACCTGAATGACAAATGACAACTACATCAAATATTTCACTTTAATATCACATTATTACTTTTGTAGTTTGTGTCATTTCGCCTTCTACGTTATCATGTAATTCCTGGTACAATACTGGGAGGAGGATCTCAAGGGACCCTGGCATGCCTTTCTCTCTCCACCTCCACAATGCCCAATCCTAGCTGGAAAGTTAGCGAGCAGATAGATGCAGGCTACATCAGTGACCTTCTTTACACTCAGATTTATTATGGGTTTTAACATCTAAATGCAAAATATTCTAATATTTTGCTCAGATATATTAGAATTATAGCTTATGCATAAACATTGGCAATTGAGAGCCTAGGCCACAAATGGTTTAACTAAGTAACTAATGAAATAGTAGCTTTAACATGGTAGTTTTATTGGCAAATGTCCTGGTAATGGTAATATATATTTAAAAAAATCAGTCCAAGCCAAGTCTAACATTCATAACATTTGCTACAAACTATAGCAATAGCCTGGCGCTAACTGTGTTGGGGAAAGCTCATTTTAGTGAAATGATACCTTACAGCTCTCATGACAATCATATTATCCAAAATAGCTCGGTAAATGACTTTATGATGATTTTAAGATATTATCCCAAACCCAGCGTTTACTTTAAGAAATATTTAAATTGATGAAAGAGCTATTTTATTACATTGCATGAACCATTCCGCAATTGAAAGCATCCCTTTAAACTAGTAAAGCAGAGCTTAACTAAGAATTGTCTAAAATACGCAAAATTTCGCATTATCATGTTCTGCTCATGAACTTACTTGCATCGACGTGAGCTTATTCCCTGCCTGAAAAAACGAAGCTCTGTACGGTTTCCGTCGTTTGTCTCTCACATTTCACTGTTTCTCTCGCGAGAGAAGCAATTAAAATTCGACTATAATTCATCTTAATAGGAAGGTCATTATCGACCCTCTTCAAAAACCGAGAAGTTGGAAACCGGAATAAAACTACAAAGATGGCGCATATTTGTATCAAGCAACAAGGCACTGGGAATTGTGGTTTATTTTTAAAACACTGCTTATTTGCTACAATCAGAAGTCATAAATTCTGAAATAAGAGTATATTTTGGGATTTTAGGGGATGATAAACACATTTATGTGATAAAATTTTAAATATATATCCCTTAAATAGGTGAAAATCAATTTTAACCATATTTTACCAATACTTCACCGCGCCTCCAGTTGGAAACTGCATTCTCATGATAGCTTAGGTCAACAGCTCTGTAGAACACTTGATACAATGTTTATATCACCTTTTGTTTCTGTTTTATAAGCCTTCAAAAATGCACCAAGGTCAAGGTTCAAAGGTCAATATTTCAAAACAGGAGCCATGTAGAATCTTCATACTGACATATGTTACTCTCCAGGTCAAGACATTTCCAACAATGTATTTGGTTTGGCTCTCTGACAAAGTTTTAAATTTTCTCATTTCACTGACTGAAGCCATCCTGGGCTAAGTTTCAGAGAACACTTTGAAGGCCCAGTGTGTCAAGTGAGGGTTTTGTTTGTTTATTTGTTTGCTTTTATTTTTTCAGTGAAAATAGCGGCCAAAAATGAATCATCTTCAGAAATTACAACACAGCTGACCACCTAGAGAATTACTACAGGCTTGGATAAAGGCTTGAAGTGCTTGAGTTAGGGTTAGGGTTATGGCTGAAAAGAGAGATCTTGCCTTTCACAATGTTTGGACTAGGTCAGAATGACCAGTTTTGTTGTTTACAAAAAGCAATCATTAATTACCTTGAACCAAACCTAAAACAATAGTTTCAGTGAGGGCTTATAAGTTCCAAGCATATGAAATGAAAAGGTCTGTAGTTTTTTAGTCTGTTTCTGTGGAACTGGTGAGATACATTATGTGGTCACTAGTCATTTTGGCCTTCTTCAAAGCTTATTTTCATGGTGAAATGCACTTTACTCCCTCACCCAAGTCACCAGTATGCTCCTTCATTGTCAGTATGACAGGATGAAATGCACTTTACTCCCTCACCCAAGTCACCAGTATGCTCCTTCATTGTCAGTACGACAGGATGTTAAAGTGCCTGAACCCATGTACGTTTTTGGGATGTGCATGTTTTAAGATGGCTCTGCTACGAACTATTTGTGGTCACATTACCACAGCTGTCGCTCCAGCGCTTGGAAAGGGCCTGCTCCTCGACCCATTTTTTTGTGTAGCGCTAGAAAGACATTATTAAACAACATATTGTTCAGGCCCTCAGTTTAAAATAATTAAAACTCATGTAGGTCCTCTCAGCATTAAACATTAAACCAGAGACCTTTATGAAATGCATGTATTACTTTCATAACACCTTCAAAACAGGAAACAGCCTAAAATTAACGGTCTTTCATGACAAGGGGAAAGTTTTTACAAAGTGAGGAAAAACATCTTAAATACAGGGGAAAGCAGTTAACCTTTTTGAATTCAGGTATGCGACTAGAACAATCTGAGGCTACAAAAGCTGAGGAGCCACAGAAAAAGCAATCACCTGTGGATTGACTTCTTTTGAAATAAATACAGAATTAGCATTAATTAGTATTTTTAGTGACAGCAGCAGGGCTTAAACTGCATAAATATAATCAGCATCTCTCATTTTCCAGATGCATAACTATATAGGAATTTAACGTGTCACAGTGCAGAAAAAATTACACAACAGTTCAAGTAATAGTTATTTATTTTTCATGTGCACAACAATCAGTCAGTCAGTAATGTGTAGTGAAATTCTTATTTCTCTGGCTTCCTTCAAGAATGCACATGCTAAAAATGTCATGGAAAGTGTAAATGAGAATTTAATATCAAGTACTAAAAAAAATGTAATACAGTAATGGATTGTACATCAGAGGTAAATGAATAAACTGCACCTGAAGGGGTTATGGAAGAGAGACAGAGCAAACAGAACAAAATATTAAACGATGATAGATGGACTGTACAGCACTGTACAAGTAGGGCTCCCTTCCCAATATTCTTTTTTTTTTTGAGTATTCGTCAAATGTTTCACATCATCAAATAGATTTTAATACAACGTAAAGATAACCCAACTAAACAAAAAATGCAGTTTTTCAATGATGATTTTAATTCTGAAGGATTAAAGCTACCCAACCCTACCTGGCTCTATGTGTAAAAGTAATTGTAGCAACATAAAGAAATTTGGAAACTACATCAATCAATTAAATGAATTTAATTGATAATCGGATTTGATTTTAATAGACACACCTAAGCATGATTACTGCCAGCCCTGTTGAATCTAAACATGATTTAAACAAAACCTGTCTGGCAATGTAAAGTGGGAAAAAATGCGGCATATGACACTGCGATCTGAAGAAATTCAGAAACAGATGGAAAACAAAATTGTTGATATCCATCAGGCTGGAGAGTGTAACAAATCCATTTCTCAGGCTCAGGGACTCAAGCAAACTACAGTGAGAGTGAATATCTGCAAAGGCAGAAAACCTGGAACAGAGGAGAACCTTCCCAGGAGTGGCCAGCCAACAAAAATTCCTCCAAACAGCACATTAAGAACTCAACCGAGAGGTCACAAAAAATCCAACTAACACCTTAACTGCAGGCCTCACTTGCTTCAGTGAGCAAAAAAATAAATAAATAAAAAATTCAGTTAAAATCAGGGTTCAAAATTCCACAATATGAAAGAGACTGGGAAGAAATGGCATCCATGAGAGAGCTGCAAGGTGAAAACCACTGCTGACCTAAACGATCCCAAAGCCTCTTCTCATGTTTGCCAAAAAACATCTCCATGACCCCCAGTATTTCTGGGTTATTATTCAGTGGACTGATGAATCTAAAGTGGTTCTTTCTGGAAGACATGGGTCCCATTACATCTCAGGTAAAAACAACACAGCATTCCACAATAAGAAAATTGTAACAGCAGTCAAACAAGTAGTTTGTACTATGATGGCCTAGGACCGCTATGCTACTTCAGGACCGGGGAAATTTGCCATGATTGATAGAACCATGGATTCTGCTCTCTACCATAAAATCCTGAGGGAGGATGTCCAGCCATCAGTTTGTGACCTAAAGCTCGAGCACAGATGGGTTATGCAGATGAATAATGATCCAAAGCATGCGAGCAATTCCACCTCAAAATGGCTCAAAAGAAACAAAATTAAGGTCTTGGAGTGGCCTAGTGAAGCCCTGGCTTGAATCGATTGAGATACTGTGGCGTGACAAGCAGTTCATATTCAAAAACTCTCCCATGAGCCGGAATTAAAACAAATCTGCTATGAAGAGTGGGCCAAAATTCTTCCACAGCAATGTTAAAGACTCATTGCTAGCTATCCCAATTACCTGATTGCAGTTTCTGCTACCAAGGGTGGCAGAATCAGTTAATTTTGTTTAAGGGGGCAATTGTTCTTTTTCCACATGGATTATATCAATTTGACTAAGTCTTTACCTGCAATAGATGAAATGATCATTTAAAAGCTGCATAGTGCATCAATTTGTCTTTGCCATATTACATAAAAAAGAGAGATAAACCAGCCTGAATGTTAAGCCAATGACTCACACACCTCATACAAAATACACAGACACACAGAACAGGTGATAACATGTGGTTAACTGTCCTTCAAAGCAACAGGTCTCTTCATGTGCCTGTTGGGATGAATAATTAATTCATTTTTAACCCTTACAAAGCTGAGAAAACTCGGTCCCCAAAAGGCTCAACAAACCCCCAGGACCGAATTTACTCGGGCAGATGCTGACACACAAAACCAGTGAAGTTGGCACATTGTGTAAATCGTAAATAAAAACAGAATACAATGATTTGCAAATCCTTTTCAACCTATATTCAATTGAATACACTGCAATGACAAGTTACTTAATGTTCGAACAGGTAAACTTTGTAATTTTTTGCAAATATTAGCTCATTTGGAATTTGATGCCTGCAACATGTTTCAAAAAAGCTGGCACAAGTGGCAAAAAAGACTGAGAGAGTTGAGGAATGCTCATCAAACACTTATATGGAACATCCCACAGGTGAACGGGCTAATTGGGAACAGGTGGCTGCCATGATTGGGTAGAAAAGCAGCTTCCCTGAAATGCTCAGTCATTCACAAACAAGGATGGGGCAAGGGTCACCACTTAGTGAACAAATGCGTGAGCTGATTGTCGAACAGTTTAAAAACAACATTCCTCAACGAGCTACTGCAAGAAATTTAGGGATTTCATCATCTACGGTCCGTAATGTCGTCAAAAGGTTCAGAGAATCCGGAGAAATCACTGCACGTAAGCGACAAGGCCGAAAACCAACATTGAATGCCCGTGACCTTCGATCCCTCAGGCGGTACTGCATCAAACACCGACACCAGTGTGTAAAGGACATCACCACATGGGCTCAGGAACACTTCAGAAAACCACTGTCAGTAACTACAGTTCGTCGCTACATCTGCAAGTGCAAGTTAAAACTCTACAATGCAAAGCGAAAGCCATTTATCAACAGCTCCCAGAAATGCCGCCGGCTTCGCTGGGCCCAAGCTCATCTAAGATGGACTGATGCAAAGTGGAAAAGTGTTCTGTGGTCTGACGAGTCCACATTTCAAATTGTTTTTGGAAACTGTGGACGTCGTGTCCTCCGGACCAAAGAGGAAAAGAACCATCCGGACTGTTATAAGAGCAAAGTTCAAAAGCCAGTATCTGTGATGGTATGGGGGTGTATTAGTGCCCAAGGCATGGGCAACTTACACATATGTGAAGGCACCATTAATGCTGAAAGGTACATACAGGTTTTGGAGCAACATATGTTGCCATCCAAGCAACGTCTTTTTCATGGACGCCCCTGCTTATTTCAGCAAGACAATGCCAAGCCACATTCTGCACGTGTTACAACAGCATGGCTCCGTAGTAAAAGAGTGCGGGTACTAGACTGGCCTGCCTGTAGTCCAGACCTGTCTCCCATTGAAAATGTGTGGCGCATTATGAAGCGTAAAATACGACAACGGAAACCCCGGACTGTTGAACAACTTAAGCTGTACATCAAGCAAGAATGTGAAAGAGTTCCACCAGAAAAGCTTCAAAAATTGGTCTCCTCAGTTTCCAAACGTTTACTGAGTGTCGTTAAAAGGAAAGGCGATGTGACACAGTGGTAAAAAGGCCCCTGTGCCAACTTTTTTGCAATGTGTTGCTGCCTTTAAATTCTAAGTTAATGATTATTTGTAAAAAAAAAAAAAATTAAGTTTCTCAGTTTGAACATCTTGTCTTTGCAGTGTATTCAATTGAATACAAGATGAAACGGATTTGCAAATCATTGTATTCTGTTTTTATCTACGATTTACATAACGTGCCAAATTCACTGGATTTGGGTTTTGTACATCACAATTGGCGACGAGGATAACCACTGAACTTACCTCAACCATCATTTGCGATGGCATCCTCGGAATTTCTCCAACCTGCTCCATTTCTGCCAACTCCCGGTGAGCCCTCAATGTCATGGCCACAATGGCGATGTTCCTTTGAAAATTACTTACTTGCTGCCGACCTTACAAACGTCTTAGCTGATCAAAAACGTGCCATTTTACTACATTCTCTAAGTGTTGAAGGACAGCGTGTATTTTACACTTTGCCGACTATTTCTGACGGAAAAGGTGATTCGTATAGTACCGTATAGTAACGGTATCTACCAGCTGAAAACCCGATTGTTCAGTGTCACAAATTTTGGATGCGCTCCCAGCATGATGGCGAGTCCATTGATTCCTTCGTTACTGCATTGCGGGACTTGTCCTCTACCTGCCAGCATAGTGACATGGCCAATGAACATATTCGTGACCAGATAATTGAGAGGACGAGCTGCTCCAGGACCCATGAACGACTTCTAATGGAGGCCGGCTCAGGACTGACACTTTCCAAGACCATTGAAATTGCGCGATGTGTGGAAACCGCTTTGAAGGAAGCGAAATCCCTTACCGTCGGCGGGCCTGCACCAGCCGTCCAGATGGTGTCCAAACAGCGCCAGAACTGCCAGAAATTACAAAATCAGCGCAAACCTACACAGTCGAGTCCAGGGAAGAAATCTCCAAATCCACTACGTAACTGCTACAGATGCGGTTCACATAATCACCTTGCCAACCACCCTCAGTGTCCAGCTATCGGACGAACTTGCTAACATTGCAGAAAAATCGGACATTTCATAACTGTATGTCGGAGTATGGCTACTTCGAATGTGCATGAGGTGACTGAAACGGACTACCAAAATACGGAAACAGACATTCTTTGAGGTATTGGGTGTAAGTACTGTTTCCCCTGTTAGAGCTAAAGTGACCTGTGAAATCTCAGTTAACTCTGTGCCGATTACTGTTGTTGTTGATTCAGCCGCAGATGCCTCATTGATGAACGAAAATCTGTTCGATGATTATTTTTCACTCGAGTCAATGTATCCATGTACCCAGCCTTTTCAGTCGTATACTGCTAATTCAATTGATGTTGTTTGTTGCTTTGATGCCTTGGTGAGCTACAAAGGTTCTAAACCTATGTCTGTTACCTGATACATTGTTTAGGGGGTTACATTACTTGGTAAAGACCTTATCCAAGGGTTAGGAATTAACATTGATGGTAAGACATTAACATGCTTTCCTGCAATGTCAAACGATGTCGCACTACAAAATTTTCATCAAAGTGCAACAAATATTTCCATCCAAAACAATGCTTACAGCCAACACAAACATGATGCACAATAACAAGATCCATTCGCAGTTTCCGACACTCTTTACTGACGAATTAGGACTTGTTCCTGGTTACAAGCATAAAGTCAAAGTAAAACCTGACGCAATACCCATACAACAGAAATTACGTCCTTTGCCCTTTGCCGTTAGAGAAAAGGTGGCTATAGAAGTACAAAAGCTAATTGATCAAGACGTAATCGAGCCAGTCGAAGCTTCTGAATGGGTTTCACCAATAGTTGTCGCGTGGAAACCGAATGATACTATACGCCTGTGTGTTGACCTACGTAAGGTAGATTGTTGTTGAGAAATACCCAGTTCCAAATATCGACCAACTGCTGACTGAATTACGTGGGTGCAATGTATTTTCCAAACTTGACATCAAAGCCGCGTACCATCAACTTGAACTAGTCGAGGAAAGCAGAAACTTTATTACGCATGAAGGTTAATTTCGATACAAACGTGTTTGGTTTGGTTTAGCTTCTGCACCTGCGTGCTTTCAACATCTGATGCACTCAATTTTGAGAAATTTAACTGGAGTTATTTCATATTTTGACGACGTGATTGTCGCTGGCAATAACCAAGCAGATCACGATCAAAACTTACAGAATGTGTTGAAACGCTTATCAGAAAGTGGCATTAAGCTGAATGACAAATGAAAATTCAGCGTACCAAGCACTCAGGTACTTGGACATTTGATTGACCGTGACGGTGTCCGACCAAATCCAGCTCTCGTACAGGGCATTACTGACGCTCTACCTCCAGCAAGCGCGATCGTTTGTTGGTATGGCTTCTTATTATGCCAAATTTGTGCCACAGTTTACAACACTCAGTAAGCCACTCAGAGATTGTATTTCCATTACACCATTCAATTGGACATCCGAAGCTGACAAAGCCTTCCATGCCGTTAAAAAGGCTATTTTAGAGAGCCAAGCCCTAGCCTTGTTCGACCCCAAACGTGAGACAATAGTAACTACGGATGCATCTCGCTACGGTATTGGCGCCGTAATGACTCAAATAAATGAGCACAGTGAGGAAGTCACAGTTTAGTGTGCCTCGAGAAAACTTGCACCGGTTGAACAGAGCTTCTCTACAGGCGAACGAGAAGCTCTTGCGTGCGTTTGGGCTGTCGAGCGCTGGCATACGTATTTCTGGGGATGACATTTTACCCTGCGCACTGATCATCAGGCACTCGTAACATTACTGTCTACATCCGGCACTGGCCATCGTCCAATGCGCATAGCGCGCTGGAACGCGAGGTTACTGTACTATAATTACACGGTTAAGTACAAACCCGGTTCCCAGAGTAGGCTACAGTCGCTGATGCTTTATCTAGACTTCCCAGTGAAGCCGATGAAGGTACTTCTGCACTCGAAAATGATATCGACAAAGTCTGTGAGGTGATATTACAGAGTGCATGTGTTTCAAAACAAGCCTTTCTTGATGCTTCTGCCTCTGATACGACATTAAACTCCGTGAAAGCGTACATTGCGAATGGTTAGCCAGATTGAGCAAAGAAGGTTAGCGATAACGTAAAACCATACTTTGCTGTACGTAATGAGCTCTCTGTACACAGCGATCTCATTTACCGATCCAACCGAGTTGTCGTACCACCAGCTTTAACTAATACACTGATTGAGCATGCACATGAACAACATCAAGGTATTGTTAGTACTAAACAGCGTCTCAGGCAACTTTACTGGTGGCCTGGAATGGACGGACGTGTTCAAGATGCTATACGTCATTGCCAAGTTTGCCCATTACATGACAAATCTGCCATCTGTCATAGTGTTCCATTACAACCGATCCAAGTCACTACCTCATGGTCCAAACTAGGGATTGACATAGTTGGTCTGTACTGCTTTAATGAACCAAGATTTGGGGTAACCGTTATAGACTATTACAGTAAGTGGCCTGAAGTGCTACTGATGAATGACGTGACCTCGGAAACCATCATAGAGTTTCTGAAGACTATTTTTGGTCGTGAAGGGTTTCCTGATGAAATTATCAGTGACCACGGGCCCCAGTTGGACTGCCATGAATTTGAATCTTTTCTTCCGGAGAGGGGAATCAAACACTCACATTCAGCGATCTATCATCCGCAAGCGAACGGGGATATTGAGCGGTTTAACTAAGTTCTGAACGAAGCTGTTCCAACCGCCAAGCTAGAGTTGAGACCGATCAAGAAATCAATACGCGATTTCGTTGCCGTATACAGATGTACACCACATTGTACAACGGGTGTTGAACCGTCAATCTTGTTTCACGGACGTCATATGAAAACCAAGTTGGATACGCCAGGTGTTACGCAAAATAGAAAAAAATCTCCCAAAATAGCGAAACACAAAGATGTTCGAGACCGTGTCAAGACTAAACAACTGAGAAGTAAAGTGTACAATCAGAGATCTGTTTTGCCAAAAGAGTTCAAACCTGGAGACCTTGTAAGGATTAAGAAGCCTGGTCATGTACCAAAAGGGTTAAGCAAATTCAGTAAGCCAGTTAGAATTCTTAGCAAAATTGGCCAAAGTACATACAGAACATCAGATGCGAAAACATGGAATGTTAGCAGATTAGCTGTATTCACTGTGTAGGAGCCAACAACTGTGTTGTTGAAAAGAAACGTGTTTATTGTTCTGTACGATGATGGATTTATTGTGAATTATTAGGATGGCTCCATATTTTTTGTTTATTTGTTATTGGACCTTTGCCTGGTACCAATAAGAGTGCCGGTGTGTAGGAGCCATCGTGTCCATTTGTTTGCTTTCCGTTTGAGACCCCTGCTGGCTGAATGAATATTGTGTGGAATCTTTGGCTTTGGCCTAACTGTAGCCCGGTGTAGAAAGGGTTAATTGATACACCTGCTTAATTATGAAGCGCGCGTCTGAGACAAAGACAAAGGTGCTTGAGTGGAATGTTTGGAAGTGGTGGAACTGTGGTGGACGTGGAAACTTGGAGACGCCAGCAGGCATACGGTTTTTCAATGCATAATTGTGTCTGTGCATATGTTTGTTTATTTTTTGGAAAGTTTTATAGTTTGAATACATTATTTACCTATCGTTTGTTTGACGTGCAGTTTAGTTTCATGGACCTTAAGAACCGTCTTATTATTTAGATTTTGTTAAACAATAAACTAATGCGCAAATTGAAACCCCTGAACGGCGTCTAATAAGTGACTTACAAGAAGGCATTACAAAAGTTGAAAAACCTTCATGCAGTTTGGAAGCATGTATGCTGCTTCGCTGGAAATTGCTGTGGATGCTTGGAAAATAGGAAGCTACGTAGCAGCTGCTTGCTTGCTTGTGGATTACTACCTGTCGGGAGTTCGTTTTCAGTTCGTGGATTTACTGTGGATTTAATTGCGTGTGGATTTACGTATCCTTTTTGTGGATTTATTGACTGCTTCGTGGTTCGTGAGTATAAGACTTGAGCTGGTGAGCGGGCCGCCGTGCTCGCATTTGAACTGGAGCCGCCGTGCTCACCTAACCCACTGAACATTGTATTGAACATTCTAAGTTAGCTACGAACCTTGTGTCTTTTAGTTAAAGTTTGCATAATGTTTGAGGAAGAATCGCCTGAAGAGCAGGATATCTCTGATGAATGAGAACTTTTGAAATTAATAGCAACGCGCAGAGGGAAGCTTGGCGTTCTAACTCGTAAACGTAACGAAATCAACAGCCTTATTAAATCCGGCCAAGACAAAGACACTGTTGACAAACAAATTAAGTTATTTGAAAGCTTTTTCGCTGAGTTTAATAATTTACAAGCATCAGTGGAACGTTTATTAAAAGAGGACTATGAAAAAGAGGCCGATCAGAAAGACTGGTACGAACTAAAATATAAAATTCACAAAGACTTTTTGGATGGTGTTTTAAAATGGCTTCAACGCAAACAAATTGATGAAAAAGAGGAAGGGCGTGATGATGAGAGAGAGCAAGGGGTTGACGAGGAAGAAGAGGGACTGCTTGAAAGTGCCTTAAGTATTAAACCTCAAGACAGCGCATCTCAAGTAGGCCTACATGTAGCTCCTAGTGTTACGCACAGCTGTAAAGCGATAAGCGCTCTCAGTTGCGCATCTCGGGGCTCTAGCGCTCACATAAAGGCAAAAGCCGAATTCGCGGCCACAAGTGCAAAAGCGCAAGCACTGTCCAAGAAAATTGAACTTGATATAGAGGAGGCTACTTTAATGGCAAAATTTGAAGCACGCAGAGAAAAACTTGCTTTAGACTCTGAACTCGCTGCAGAGGCAAAACTGAAGGTCTATAGAGAAGCTGAAGAACAGCGCTCATTGTCTGGATTAGACAAATTTGGCACGCCAACAGAATATAACGTTCCTATAACAGCACCAAGACCTGTAAGACCTAAATGAGCTGAAATGACTCCTCAAACCCAAACTCTGCCACAAAATGCAAATCTTAGCGTTCAAATGGCTAGTGAAGTCAATCCAGTTATCACGAATGCCAATGACACAAATGTTGCTGAAGTGTTGAAAAGGCACACTGAAATGACTGCAATGTTAGTTAAGCAACAAGCACTCGCTCTACTGCCAGACAGAGAAATTCCCATATTCGATGGTGACCCACTTCAATATAGGACGTTCATAAAGGCATTCAAGCAGTTCGTTGAAAAGAAGACTGACAGTATGGATGACAGACTTTATTATTTACAGCAATATACAAAGAACCAACCCAGAAGTCTCGTCAGTAGCTTTATGCATATGGATCCAAATATCGCATACAAACAGGCTAAAGAACAGCTGGAATACAACTTTGGAAATAGCTACAAAATAGCCTCAGCCTACATGAATAAAGCCTTAAACTGGCCAGCCATTTAGCCAGAGGACGGAAATGACCTACGATCTTATGCGCTCTTTTTGCGTAGCTGCTACAACACTATGCAGGACATTGCTGGACTAAAAGAGCTCGAGAATTCCACCAACCTAAGACTCTTAGTGTCAAAACTTCCGTTTAGGCTGCGAGATAGATGGCGAGCAAATGTGTGCAATATGCAGGATAAAAATGAACACAGAGCAACATTCAAGGACTTAGTAGAGTTCATTGAGAGACAGGCAAGAGCCATGCTTGACCCAGTCTTTAGAGACATCCATAACCCTGCTGAGACCAAAGTAGCGTCGAAACCTAAGCTACAAAAGGCAGCCAAGCCTAGTGGGAGGCCTAGCTTTGCCACAACAGTTGCTCCGGTGTCAGCACCTAGAAAAAATGAGACACAGTCTGGACAGAAACAGAATTCGTCTGTAAAAACGTCATGCCTATTCTGTGAAAAGAATCACTTGCTTGAAAATTGTGAAACGTTTAAGACCAAACCAAATGGAGAGAAAATAGAATTCCTCAAAATAAATGGGATGTGCTTCGGTTGTCTAACAAAGGGACACATAAGCAAAGCCTGCAAAAATAGAATGAAATGTGAAACGTGTTCTTTGCTGCATCCGACAATCCTCCACATTCCTATGGAGAAAGAAAAGAACAAAGTTAAAAGTGACAACGTCCAAGCTGGAAACAAAAGTCTGAGTAACGCTATGGTGTCTGTGAATGATAGTGACCCAATGAGTGCCGGTCCATCAGACCAATGCACTCTTTCTATTGTGCCAGTGAAAGTTAAGCTCTCAACCTCAGATAAAATCATAAATACCCATGCATTCTTAGATCCTGGTAGCTCTGCTACATTTTGCACAGACTCGCTGAAGAGAAAGCTGAACATCTCCGGTAAAAACACCACCATCCTGTTGTGTACAATGGGACAGGAGAAAAGGGTTCACAGCAGTGTAGTCTCTGGCCTCGAAGTGAGCAATATGGAAGGATTGCAATACCATAAGCTCCCAGAGGTCTATACACAAGCTAACCTACCAGTTTCTTAACACCACATACCGACACAAGAATCCGTAGACAAATAGCAATACTTACATGAAGTGAAGATTCCACATTTGGATGCCGACATTGAGTTGTTAATAGGCACGAATGCCGCAAACCTCATGGAACCTTGGGACGTGATAAACAGTAGGGGTAATGGGCCGTATGCTGTTAGAACACCCCTAGGGTGGGTCGTGAATGGCCTAATGCAAGAAACAACTTGTCAAGGACATGGAAGTCACTCATGTATCATAGCCAACCGCATATCTATAAGAGATGTGAATGACTTGTTGATAAAGCAGTATCACCAAGATTTCCCAGAACTGGCAGCTGAAGAGAGATCAGAGATGTCAGTTGCAGACAGGCAGTTTATGTCTACAATGGAAAGCTCAAAGGAATTGAGAGATGGTCATTATTACTTACCTTTGCAATTCAAAGAGAATGATGTAATGATGCCAAACAACTATGAACAGGCTCATCAGCGTGTTCTATCCCTGAAAAGAAAGTTTGAAAAGAATGAACAGTATCACATGGAATACACAGCCTTCTTGGAGGGAATGCTTGAAAAGGGCCATGCGGATGTGGTCCCATCCAATGAACTGGTCACCCAAAGTGGAAAAGTGTGGTACATTCCACACCATGGAGTCCATCACCCAAAAAAGGGCTCCCTGAGGGTCGTGTATGACTGTTCAGCATCTTTCCAGGGAACGTCGTTGAATAACAAGCTGATCCAAGGCCCAAACCTCACCAGTAACCTGGTAGGCGTCCTGTTACGCTTTCGACAAGAACCAATTGCTCTCATGGCAGACATAGAAAGCATGTTTCACCAGGTGAGAGTAATGGAGAATCATGTGGACTTTCTGCGTTTTCTATAGTGGCCCAACGGTGACCTGAGCCAGCCATTAAAGGAACACAGAATGACAGTGCACTTGTTTGGAGCGTCATCTTCGCCCAGCTGTGCATCCTTCGCTCTCAGACAGTGTGCTGAAGACTTCAAAGATCTCTTTCCGCTTGAAACAATGGACACCATTAAGTCTAACTTCTATGTGGATGATTTCCTAAAATCTGTGTCTACAGAAGCCGATGCAGTTAAATTATGCAAAGAGCTTGAAACAGCTTGCTCAATGGGAGGTTTTAGACTGCATAAATGGATCAGTAACAGCAAAACAGTCCTGATGTCCATCCCTCAAGCAGACAGAGCTAAGGAGATCAAGGATCTTGACTTGGATTCCAGTGAACTTCCAACGGAAAGAACTCTTGGCATACAATGGCAAATTCAAAGAGATAAACTTACCTTCTCCGTCAGCCTGAAGATTCAGCCATTCACTCGAAGGGGAATACTGTCTGTTGTATCTTCAGTATATGACCCTCTTGGATTCATCTGTCCATTCATTCTCACTGCCAAAAACATTCTGCAGGATCTTTGCAAGCATAACTATGCCTGGGACAAAGAATTGCCAGATCACTACATCCAGTCATGGCAAGAATGGATGGCAGGACTAAGCTCTATTGGAGAGCTCAGCGTTGATAGGTGCCTCAAACCAAAGAACTTCGGTGCAATAACATCTGCCCAGCTTCATCACTTTAGTGACGCTTCGGAAAGCGTCACATACCTCACATAAGTGTCACATACCTCCGTCTCACTAATGCAAGACATGAAGTTCACGTCTCATTCATAATGGGAAAATCACGAGTCGCACCACTGAAACAAACCACAATGCCTAGAATGGAACTCACTGCAGCAGTCCTTGCAGTACGCATGGATAGACTGGTCAAAGAAGAACTGCAACTGCCACTGGAAAGATACATATTCTGGACTGATAGTACATCAACCTTGAAGCACATTCAGAATGAGAACAAAAGGTTCAAAACATTCGTTGCCAATTGAGTGAACATAATCAGAGAGATGACACAAGTCGAACAATGGCGATACATAAACACGAAACAGAATCCAGCAGATTGTGTGTCTCGTGGTCTAAAGGCGAGCACGCTTCTGAATTCAAGCACTTGGCTGAATGGTCTAGAATTCCTCAGAGACCAGAAATCTGAATGGCCCAAGTCTGACCTCATCTTTCAAATACAAGATGAAGATGATGATGTGGAGGTGAAAAAGAACATCCTCATCATGAACGTAGTCGTAAAAGAGGACAATCCTACTCGTGCATTCATTCACCATCATTCAAAGTGGAACAAACTCACCAGAGCCGTCGCATGGCTACTTAAGTTGAAAGACTTGCTTCTAAACCTGAGTCAAAAAAGAAAAGAAGTACTTACCAACCTTACCGTGAAGATCTCTGCATCCGAGAAAGAAGACCTGTTGGAAAGAAAGATGAAAACGGTGAGAAAATGCATGAATGTACAACCAATAACCTTGAATGACATCAAAGAGGCAGAACGCGCGATCATTCACTTCACTCAGATGGAGGCGTATCCTGATGAAATGGAGACCCTGCAAAAGAAGAATGCTCATGTCAGTCGTCAGAGCCACATCCGTAAGCTTGATCCAGTTCTGCAAGACGGACTTCTTCATACAGGAGGAAGGTTGAGCAGAATGGCCATGCCAGAGTATCAGAAAAACCCTGTCATTCTTCCAAAGAACCACCATGTGTCCAAATTGCTGTTGAAACATATCCATGAACAACTAGGCCACTGTGGACGGAACCACATGTTAGCCAAGCTAAGACAGCAGTACTGGATACCGGCAGCAAACTCTCTGGCCCGAAAGATCCGATCTGAGTGTGTGTTCTGCAGACGGATACATTCACACTTAGGAGAACAAAAGATGGCTGACTTGCCAAAAGAAAGAATAACTCCAGATTCACCATCATTCACATATGTTGGAGCAGATTACTTCAGCCCAATAATAGTAAAAAGAGGACGTAGTGAAGTGAAAAGATACGGTGTTATTTTCACATGCCTTACAACCAGAGCAATACACTTAGAAATAGCCTACTCACTGGACACTGACTCATGGATTAATGCAATCCGCAGGTTCATAAGCAGAAGAGGTCAGCTAATGCAAATAAGATCAGACAATGGAACCAACCTGACTTCAGCTGATCGTGAACTTAAAAATGCTGTAAATGAATGGAACAAAAGTTACAAACTACAAGTCGCTCTACAACAAAAGGGCATAGAATGGACTTATAACCCACCTGCCGCCTCACATTATGGAGGAATTTGGGAAAGACTAATAAAAGAAGTCAAGCAAACGCTTCTAGCCTTAACTAGACAGCAAACATTAGACGATGAATCCCTTCACACGTTCTTTTGTGAAGTAGAAACCATCATTAATAGCCGTCCGCTTACCACCCTGTCAGACAGTCCTAATGACCTCGAACCCTTAACGCCTAACCACCTTTTACTTCTCAAGGGTCAACCCACACTACCTCCTGGCTTGTTCCAGAAGTCGGACTCTTACTGTAAACGTAGATGGAAACAAATTCAATATTTAGCAGACATATTCTGGAAACGATGGGTTAGGGAATATCTTCCAACCTTACGAGAAAGACAGAAATGGTTGAAACCTAAACGAAATTATATGTGTGGTGATATTGTGTTAATTTTAGACCCTGTTGCCCCCAGGGCATCTTGGATGTTGGGGAGGGTTATTGACACTAAAAAAGACTCAAAGGGGATGGTGCGTAGCCTGACTCTGAAAACATAGACAAATGTGATAGAAAGACCAGTTATAAAGGTTTGCTTGTTGTTTGAGAATGACATGTGAATGTGAACTTGAATGACTGTGAGATGAATGTGAATATCTTCTTTGAATACTTACCTATGAATGGACTGATAAATACACTGATGGTTCCAGTCTTCACATGCGCACCTGGACCATGAACTCTATAGATCTCTGATCTATTCATGCACACATGCGCGTATACATACATATACACGCACAGAACATACACCAAGAGAGATGGACTCTTGAATCATGCCCCTTATGGCATATGGACTGTGTACTAAACACTTCACAAGAATGACTCTTATTAATGAGCTCTTGAAAAGACATTATTGCCATGATGGACACTTGAATTGAATTATTTGTTTGGACTCGCAAAAAAAAAAAAAAAATACAACTGTGTTGTTGAAAAGAAACGTGTCTGTACGATGATGGATTTATTGTGAATTATTAGGATGCTCCATATTTTTTGTTTATTTGTTATTGGACCTTTGCCTGGTACCAATAAGAGTGCTGGTGTGTAGGAGCCATCTTGTCCATTTGTTTGCTTTCCGTTTGAGACCCCTGCTGGCTGAATGAATATTGTGTGGAATCTTTGGCTTTGGCCTAACTGGAGCCTGGTGTAGAAAGGGTTAATTGATACACCTGCTTAATTATGAAGCGCGCGTCTCAGACAAAGACAAAGGTGCTTGAGTGGAATGTTTGGAAGTGGTGGAACTGTGGTGGACCTGGAAACTTGGAGACGCCAGCAGACATATGGTTTTTCAATGCATAATTGTGTCTGTGCATATGTTTGTTTATTTTTTGGAAAGTTTTATAGTTTGAAGACATTATTTACCTATCGTTTGTTTGACGTGCAGTTTAGTTTCATGGACCTTAAGAACCGTCTTATTATTTCGATTTTGTTGAACAATAAACTATGCACAAATTGAAACCCCTGAACGGCGTCTAAGAAGTGACTTACAAAAAGGCATTACACACTGGTTCTGATGCACATATCCAAAATGAAGAAAACCCAAAACCAGTGAAGTTGGCACGTTGTGTAAATCGTAAATAAAAACAGAATACAATGATTTGCAAATCCTTTTCAACCTATATTCAATTGAATACACTGCAAAGACAAGTTACTTAAAGGGATAGTTCGGGATTTTTCACATGAATCTGTATGGCATCACCACCTTTAGTCTTGTGCACACACACTGACTTTCCCCCGACAGTGTCCTGGGAGCCGAGTTCTGTCCAGTTTTGGTCAAAGCGAAAGTAGTTCCGGCAGGTTTCCTGGGGTCTGCAAAGTAAAACATTTTTCTTCTCAAAACGGTATGTGTTCGAACGAGTGATTTATTTGCATAACAAAACCCTGGTAATCCAAAAAGTCACATCTTGTAATTGCTTGGGGCTACTTTCTCTCAATAGCGATCGCTGCGCGCTGTCACTGCTAACAGCTGTGCGCACTAGCCAACTACTTTCATCAGTTGTTCGACAGTGTTTACATATTCCAGCCAGAGGAGGATGTCTCCTTACGGTCGAGGACGGCAGACTCGAGATAAACTACTACATCTTAGCGAACTGACCCAGGGATAACCGGAGCACTCGGAGTAACTTTCCAAAGGATTTTATTATTATTTCGGGAAGACGCTGCTGCGTCGACACCAAAATAAATATGTATGCTGGGTGCTGCGGTCATCCCTCGCTCTAGTAGCTGAGAAAGGTAGCCAAGTTTGTCTTGATTATGCTTGCCAACGCTGTGACTGGAGTCATGGACTTCTCATTCAAACCTAGAAACCATCCACACCCGTCCACGTAGTTTCTGACGATTGTAATAACAGTACAACAATAACAAAACATATTATGTTTCATAAGCTTCACTGGTAATATGACGCCGATAGATGAATCTATGTTGCGCTTATAGCCCTCGGTGCAGCACCAGAAGGCTATGCACGGATGCTATAGAAAATCTTTAGTACAATTTTTTTTACCTGGGGTGTAGGGACAGCAGAGCTCTTCAAAACCCGTCTCTTCCTCTGTCCTGAAGGAAAGTAGTCGTCCTCGCTGAAGTGCACACTGCAAACGCGAAGCTTTTTCATTTTTAGTAGTTCGGTGTACACTTGGAAGCCCAGAGCAAGTAGCCAAAGTTGCCTCAGAGCTACATCCGTCACAGGGAAACGATGGGCTGTGTGAGGAGACTCACTCACGTCTTTGTTGGTACAGCCTGGATAATCACAAGTGCGCACCATTTTTATCAAATAAACTATTTTCTGGAGAAGCTGATGAACTTCTCACTCTAGCTCTCGAACTAGCTCGTTAGCGTCGTAGGTCTGTAGTCGGTAAACACTGTCGAACAACTGAGCTCTGCTGTCCCTACACCCCAGGTAAACAAAATTGTACGAAAGATTTTCTATAGCATCCGTGCATAGCCTTCTGGTGATGCACCGAGGGCTATGTAAGCGCAACATCGATTCATCTATCGGTGTCATATTACCAGTGAAGCTTATGAAACATAATATGTTTTGTTATTGTTGTACTGTTATTACAATCGTCAGAAACTTCGCGGACGGGTGTGGATGGTTTCTAGGTTTGAATGAGAAGTCCATGACTCCAGTCACAGCGTTGGCTGGCATAATCAAGACAAACTTGGCTACCTTTCTCAGCTACTAGAGCGAGGGATGACCGCAGCACCCAGCATACATATTTATTTTGGTGTCGCCGCACCAGCGTCTCCCCGAAATAATAATAAAATCCTTTGGAAAGTTACTCCGAGTGCTCCGGTTATCCCTGGGTCAGTTCGCTAAGAAGTAGTAGTTTCTCTCGAGTCTGCCGTCCTCGACCGTAAGGAGACATCCTCCTCTGGCTGGAATATGTAAACACTGTCGAACAACTGATGAAAGTAGTTGGCTAGTGCGCACAGCTGTTAGCAGTGACAGCGCGCAGCGATCGCTATTGAGAGAAAGTAGCCCCAAGCAATTACAAGACGTGACTTTTTGGAATACCAGGGTTTTGTTATGCAAATTAATCACTCGTTCGAACATATACTGTTTTGAGAAGAAAAACGTTTTACTTTGCAGACCCCAGGAAACCTGCCGGAACTACTTTCACTTTGACCAAAACTGGACAGAACTCTGCTCACAGGACACTGTCGGGGGAAAGTCAGTGTGTGTGCACGAGACTAAAGGCGGTGATGCCATACAGATTCATGTGAAAAATCCCGAACTATCCCTTTAATGTTCGAACGGGTAAACTTTGTAATTTTTTGCAAATATTAGCTCATTTGGAATTTGATGCCTGCAACATGTTTCAAAAAAGCCGGCACAAGTGGCTAAAAAAACTGAGAAAGTTGAGGAATGCTCATCAAACACTTATTTGGAGCATCCCACAGGTGAACGGGCTAATTGGGAACAGGTGGGTGCCATGATTGGGTATAAAAGCAGCTTCCCTGAAATGCTCAGTCATTCACAAACAAGGATGGGGTGAGGGTCACCACTTAGTGAACAAATGCGTGAGCTGATTGTCGAACAGTTTAAAAACAACATTCCTCAAGGAGCTATTGCAAGAAATGTAGGGATTTCATCATCTACGGTCCGTAATATCGTCAAAAGGTTCAGAGAATTTGGAGAAATCACTGCACGTAAGCGACAAGGTCGAAAACCAACATTGAATGCCCGTGACCTTCGATCCCTCAGGTGGTTCTGCATCAAAAACCGACATCAGTGTGTAAAGGACATCACCACATGGGCTCAGGATCACTTCAGAAAACTACTGTCAGTAACTACAGTTCGTCGCTACATCTGCAAGTGCAAGTTAAAACTCTACAATGCAATGCGAAAGTCATTTATCAACAGCACCCAGAAACGCCGACGGCTTCGCTGGGCCCAAGCTCATCTAAGATGGACTGATGCAAAGTGGAAAATTGTTCTGTGGTCTGACGAGTCCACATTTCAAATTGTTTTTGGAAACTGTGGACGTCATGTCCTCTGGACCCAAGAGGAAAAGAACCATCCGGACTGTTATAAGCGCAAAGTTCAAAAGCCAGCATCTGTGATGGTATGGGGGTGTATTAGTGCCCAAGGCATGGGCAACTTACACATATGTGAAGGCACCATTAATGCTGAAAGGTACATACAGGTTTTGGAGCAACATATTTTGCCATCCAAGCAACGCCTTTTTCATGGAGGCCCCTGCTTATTTAAACAAGACAATGCCAAGCCATATTCTGCACGTGTTACAACAGCATGGCTCCGTAGTAAAAGAGTGCGGGTACTAGACTGGCCTGCCTGTAGTCCAGACCTGTCTCCCATTGAAAATGTGTGGCGCATTATGAAGCGTAAAATACGACAACGGCGACCCGGGACTGTTGAACAACTTAAGCTGTACATCAAGCAAGAATGGGAAAGAGTTCCACCTGAAAAGCTTCAAAAATTGGTCTCCTCAGTTCCCAACAGTTTACTGAGTGTCGTTAAAAGGAAAGGCGATGTAACACAGTGGTAAAAAGGCCCCTGTGCCAACTTTTTGGCAATGTGTTGCTGCCTTTAAATTCTAAGTTAATGATTATTTGCAAATAAAAAATAAAGTTTCTCAGTTTGAACATTAAACATCTTGTCTTTGCAGTGTATTCAATTGAATGTAAGTTGAAAAGGATTTGCAAATCATTGTATTCTATTTTTATCTACGATTTACATAACGTGCCAACTTCACTGGTTTTGGGTTTTGTACATCATTCCTTGAGAAGGCTGATATTTTGGATAATACGGGTGATGTACCAATTCAGCCTGTCACGAACAATCAGAACAATGAATGTGTTCGAAGAGCAAGACGTGCTCCGAGATGGTTAAACGACTATATTAAATATTGATAGTGATGTACTGAATGATAATCTCAATGAATTGCTTTCACTGATTGTAAACTGTTCTGCTCATATGTCGCTGACTGAAATGATTTATCCATGTAACAGGTTTTATAGTCTGGTAACATTTCAAGTTAAAGGTGAAGACTGCTCTCTGTATAATGCGTAGGTACAGTACTATGTTTCATTACTAATCTGATTGAACTCTTTGTAAAGTAAAGCATTTTCAAGAGAGGGGGGAATGTGATATCTTGATCTAGTCTTAGAATTCATATAAATGCATTTGCACTCCTGAATGTAGTTTGAGTAGGAATTATCTCCATTGTGTGATTCAGTATACGTCCTAGCCACAAGGGGCATTAAGGAGGAGTTGGATTGAGAGCGAAAAAGAGATGTAAGGTCCAGTCTTGATGTACTTGAATGCATGTGCGAAATCGGGAACCATCCTTGCGTCCTGTCTTTATTTTATCTACCTACTACATCACAATTTTGACTGTCATTAAGTGTAACTTAGTTGGTTCACTAAGCAATTCAATATTTTACCAATTTTCTACAGTTTTTATTCATCACATGGTTGTTTCTCTTTCCTATAGTCTCTCAAATCAAACTTTTTCAAATTCTTACAATTTACTACCCTGAGAGGAACCAAATGCTCATTTTCATAATATGGTGTATTTGTCATGAAAAACTCAACTGCAGCCTAAAAACATGATGTCTTTCCTATTCTCATGTCTGTTTTCCATCCATTATCACGTGACTCATGTTTTGGTCCACTCCTAAGGGTGGGGGCTGCACTCCAACACCAGATCTGCCTCCTACAGCACACACTGCAGTCCATCTACCCTGGATTCTCCACCTTCCCAATCATCCTATTGTAATGCGAATAGAAACCACTAGATGGCAGTATTGACCTTTCTAATGTAAAGCCCAGACTGGAGCTAGGTTTCGGCATGTCTTGGTCATGTCTGGGGCAAGTCCCTGAGAATAATAAAAAAAGAGGTCTAAATGTGGGAGGGGTCTGCAAAAGAGTATATAAGGAGGAAAATTGAGGGAGTGGAGTAGTAGGAGAAATTGCAAGCAGAATGATACATTTGACCAGACCTGTCACTCTTTTCATGACCTGTGAAGTTTCTTGTGGATTTTTGCCTGTGTTGGAGCATTTTTCTCACCCAGGACATCACCATGCAACCCAACAAAAGGGACTGTAAATATTTTTGTTCTTGTGTTTATCAATCTTGGTCAGTAGAGTAGATAGCAGATTTGTTAAAAGTGTTTGTTTATTAAATGTGTTTAAGTTTTAAAATTTTGTCTGTCATCCTTTGCTGTCGTAAATGTCATAACAAATTGGGGCCATAACACCATATATATATATATATATAACCAGTAAAACTAAAATGTAATAAAATCATAGTGCACTAAACACTACAACAAGGAATTTTAAAACTATAACAGTAACAACAAAAATTCCTTCACAATCTGATCCTGGAAACCAAGCCAGATGTAAAGGGAATAATATTCAAGCCTGATACAGCTATATTTGATCTGGAGGACTCATCTATCTCAATTATTAAGGAAAACTGGGAAAATGATTTGAGTACTGTTATATTGGACGATAAATCATCTAATCGGAAATGTCATGGAGTGAGCCGTGCCGCTTACGCACATACACGCGTTCATTCACGCAAGTGCACAAGCGCATAGGCAGCTATTTGCCGGCAACACTTTAACATCATGGCTGACCTTCCGCTGTGTTGCATTTCATTCCCATGCCGTTTTCTGTCTTGGTTTAACTTTGTTTTAAGCATTTCACACACCACCTTTTGCCATAGCTTCTCATTGGATTGCATTGTAGCAGACATGCACGGAATGGCCAACCGGCATTTATGTAACAATTATTCCACTCGCGTTTACAATGCGCTTCATATTGCCACACAGTATCATCTCCCGTCCGCTTAACATTGCCCAACATTCTCAAAGAATCACACCTACACTATGGCTGTTTAAAATATCAAGGTTTATTTATTTCTGTCATTTATCAAAAGCATCCATATTTCAGTGACTTGCCAACCTGACATACTTCCTGGTTTTGCCAAACCGATGGACTATGCCATGTTTGCATATATGGAGGGGTTTCGTTGGGGTAGATGGCACAATCCATTTTAGCGGGGGTGTTTTACTGTTGTGGGATAAACATGTATTTTACTATGCACTGGGGAGTTTTTTGGTTGTTAAAATTTACTTTGGATGTTTATGCATTTTATGTATGCTCTTCTTAGTTGTTATTTTGAATTTAGAAATGTATTATTTAGCTGATAAATAATTTTGATAATTGGGTTAATCTGTGGGAGGGGCTACAGGTATACAAGCCCTGTAGTAGGCCCCACACGGGTTGTTGGTTCTAGAGGATTGAGGAAGGTACTGAGCTGTGGCTGCATAGAAGTTTGTGCAGGGTCTTTACTATTGTATCGATTTAGCCTGGCAACTTTGAAGCCTCTTTATTTTTGTATTTTCTATATTGCTATTGTTTTGCTTAGTTTTTGTTTGCATTTTGGGTATATTTTTGGGGCACAAGAAATATTTGCATGTTTTTTTTAAGAAAAGTTTTTGAATGTAAAAAAAAAATAAAAATATATTTTTGGAAAAGAAGCTTCCATCTCCCTCTGTCTCCTCCACCGCTGACCATTCCGGTGACATGTGGTGTCAGAAGTGGGATTTGGAGTGAGACAGAAGACGACTACGAAGATGACGACCAGGAAGAAGACCGGTGAAGAGGCAGCAGCGGCAGCATCAGCAGTTGAAAACATTGCAGCAGCGACAGCAGCCAACCCGACTGAGTCATCCCTGGACCGGTTGGCAAGAATGTTTGAGTCCTTTATGATGGTGCAGCGAGCCAGAGATGACAAGCTGGAGAGAGAGTCAGCCCGACAAGCCCAGCAGTATACAGTCCTGACCCATCAGGTCACCCAGCTGCAGCTGGATATGGAGACAGTGCGAGAGAGGGGGACCACTCCAGTTCCCTCTCATGGGGCAACAACAGAACCGCCTGCAGCCACCACCGGAGGGGGTAAGACGCCATTCAAGTTGAAGATGGCAAAGCTGGAAGATGCAGACAACATACACCATTACCTGATGACCTTTGAGAGGCTGGCAGCAGCCTGTGAGTGGCCAAAGGCGGAGTGGGCAATCCACCTTATACCACTCTTAACAGGCAAAGCCAGGAGTGCCTTCATTGCAATAGACCCTGAAAACAACATGGACTTTGACAAACTGAAAGAAGCCATATTAAAGAAATATGAAATTAATGGAGAAACGTACCGCTCACAATTCAGAGCTCTAGACATCAGCCAAGACGAAACGCCACAAGAACTGTACATACGCCTGAAAGGCCTGTTTTGTAAATGGGTGAAGTACGACAGCTGCAGCAAAGAGGCCCTCATGGAGACCATGGTGCTGGAGCAATACCTGCGCATTCTCTATCCGGAGGTGAGGACCTGGGTCAAAGAACGGAACCCAGCAACAGCAGCAGAAGCCGCCACCATGGTGGAGAACTTCGTCGCCGCACACAAAGGCTCCAAGAGGTACCGCTACGCTGGAGTGCTGGACCACCCGCCCTGGGGTAAGTCTGATGGTGTTGGTAGAGGATGTGGTTCTGGTAGCTACAATAGGAACACACAACCCCCTCCCCAAAGCAGTGTTAAGCTCCAAGGTGTTTCTTGTTTTAACTGTGGTAAGGAAGGCCACAAGAGCCCAGCTTGCCCCCTCAGAAAGCCCAAACACTCCCATTTGTGTTATGTACCCGACCCTAGCCCACCCTTAAGAACCAGCATAGCAGGGATCCTGTTATTACTGTGGAGCTAAATGGTAAAACCACCAAGGCCTTAGTTGACACAGGATGCACCCAAACATTGGTTCAGGCAGATTTGGTCCCCCTTCAGTTTATAAATGAGAATGACAAGTTGACTATTTGTTGTGTTCATGGTGATCAGACTGAACATAGTACAGCAGATGTATATGTCAAAGTTTGTGGTCAGACGTATCTGCTCAGTGTGGGGCTGGTTCCCAAGCTGCCGTACCCAGTGTTGTTGGGCCAAGATTTCCCTGTTTTGTCAGAGTTGATAGGTAGGACTGCCTTAGCCTGTGTAGTGACTAGAGCGATGGCAAAAGCAAAACCTATTGACATGGCAGATTTTCCTTTTTATGGTGAGGATGTTCCAGTTGAGCCAGCATGCACCAGAGAAGAAAGATGTGCTAGGCGTAGACAGACGGTGAATGAGATTATAGAGCATTCGGACCTACAGAATGTGACAGATGTTGATCCCCCTAGCTTGTCTGATGCAGATGTACGTTTTTCTGGTGATATTGCGGATGTACTACATGCAGATCCAACGTTAGCCCTACTGTTTAAGAAGGTAAAGGATGGTGTGTGTTTCCTCCCCGCTCTTGGAAAGGAAGTTTTTATCCTGCAAAATAACATCTTGTACAGGCAGAGCGAGGAAGGCTTACAGCTTGTTGTACCAGAGAAATACAGGAAACAAGTGTTAGAGCTAGGCCACACAATCCCTTGGGCAGGTCACCTAGCTCACATGAAGACACTACAACGTATCAGCAAACGTTTTTACTGGCCGGGAATGTTTGTACAAATCAAAGAGTACTGCAAGTCATGTCCCCAGTGTCAGTTAGCAGGAGCCAAAGGTTTTGCACGTGCCCCATTAGTGCCACTTCCTGTTGTTGACACTCCGTTTGAGCGGATAGGGGTAGATGTTGTTGGTCCCCTGGAGAAGAGTAGGTCAGGGAAATGCTTCATTTTAGTTATATGTGACTACGCCACCAGGTACCCGGAAGCCTTTCCCCTAAAAGTTGTCACTGCCAAGCAGGTTGCCTCTTGCCTGCTACAGTTGTTCTCCAGAGTAGGGATTCCCCGTGAGGTTTTAACAGATCAAGGTCCCAACTTCATGAGCAGAACACTACAGCAAGTGTATGACTTGTTAGGAATAAGGCGCATCAGAACCACTCCCTACCACCCACAGACTGATGGACTAGTAGAACGGTTCAACCAAACTCTGATGAACATGCTCAGACGGTTTGTGGATGACAGTGGAAAGGAGTGGGACCAGTGGCTGCCCTACCTGTTCTTCGCGTACAGGGAGGTCTCCCAAGAATCAACTGGGTTCTCCCCTTTCGAGCTGCTGTATGGACATCAGGTGTGGGGCCCACTGGACGTGCTGAGGGAGACCTGGGAAGGAGAGATGCCGCAGCAGACGGACATAATCTCTTACGTCATGAAGATGAGGGAGAGGCTGACTGCTGTGACTGCAATGGCTCAAGACAATCTTCGCCAAGCTCAACATCGACAAAAGTCATGGTATGACCGGTCTGCTCGCACGCGCTGTTTCAAGCCTGGTGACCGGGTCCTGCTGCTTTTGCCCAGCTCAGACAACAAGCTGTTGGCAAAATGGCAGGGGCCCTACACCGTGACGCGCAAAATGGGAGATGTGACCTACGAGATCAACATGCCAGACCGTCGAAAGAAACTGCAAGTCTTCCATGTCAACATGTTGAAGCGATGGAATGAACGGGTGGAGCCAGAATTGCAGTCAGAACCACATCAGGAGGCATCAGCGCTGCTGATCCGAGCGGTCCAGGAGGAAGAGGAGTACAGCGAACAGTACCTGCCAGGCTGGGAGGAGGAGAGCCAGGTGGACGTCAGTCATCTGTCGGAGGAGCGCCAGCGTGATCTTCACAACATCCTGCTAGAGGGTCTCTTCACTCAACGACCTGGGCGAACAGAGCTGGTGGAGCACCAGGTGGTGCTCAAGGATGGCAATCCTGTGCGGCAGCCATGCTACAGGGTGCCAGAGCAACTGCTGCCGGTCCTGAAGTCCTGAAGAGCTGGACATGATGCTTCAGCTGGGGGTCATCGAGCCGTCCTTCAGCGAGTGGAGCAGCCCAATTATCCTGGTTCCCAAGAAGGATGGCGGCCTGAGATTTTGTCTGGACTTTCGTAAGGTCAACATGCAGGCAAAGTTCGACCCATACCCTATGCCAAGTGTCGACGACTTGGTTGAACGACTGGGCAAGGCCAAATACCTAAGCACATTGGACCTGTGCCAGGGTTATTGGCAGGTGCCACTAGCAGAAGGCAGCAAAGAGTTCACTGCCTTCAGAACACCATTTGGACACTTCCAATTCACAGTTCTACCCTTTGGCCTGCATGGGGCGCCCGCAAGTTTCCAGCGCTTGATGGACAGAATCCTCAGGGGGACGGAGGGCTTTGCCGCCGCCTACCTTGATGACATTGTCATCTACAGCGCAACCTGGGAGGAGCATCTCAGTCATCTGCAGCAGGTCTTCTCCTTGGTTAAGGAGGCAGGCCTCACCATCCACCCAGACAAGCGTGCCTTGGCCAAGGAGGAGACGTCCTACCTGGGCTATGTTCTGGGACGGGGTGTGATCTGCCCTCAGGTGGGGAAGGTGGAAGCCATCATGGCTGCAGAGCGGCCAACCACCAAGAAGCAGGTGCGGTCGTTCCTGGGTCTTGTGGGTTGGTACAGGGGCTTTATATCAAACTTTTCAGCGAAGACGTCTGTACTGACAGAGCTGACCCGCAAGTGCCAACCCAACAAGGTGGAGTGGACTGAGGAGTGCGATCGCGCTTTCCGGGACTTAAAGGACTCTTTGTGTCAAGAGCCTGTGCTCCTCAGTCCAGACTTCGAAAGAACATTCACGGTGCAGACCGATGCTTCTGAGAGAGGCCTGGGTGCGGTCCTCTTGCAGGGGGATCAAGGACAGTTGCAGCCAGTGGCTTACATTAGCCGGAAGCTGTTACCCAGAGAGCGGAACTACTCAACGGTAGAAAAAGAGTGTCTTGCAATAAAATGGGCACTGGACTCTTTCAAATATTATTTGTTGGGGCGTAAATTTGTCCTCGAGACTGACCACAAAGCTCTGTCCTGGCTACGGTGCATGCGGGACACCAATGCTAGGATCACAAGGTGGTTCTTGGCTATACAGCCATTTGATTTTGATGTGTTGTACAGAGCAGGGAAGATTAACTGTACTGCAGACTTCCTCTCTAGGATGCCACAGGGGGCATTTTCAGAAGGGGTGGGAAATGTCACGGAGTGAGCCGTGCCGCTTACGCACATACACGCGTTCATTCACGCAAGTGCACAAGCGCATAGGCAGCTATTTGCCGGCAACACTTTAACATCATGGCTGACCTTCCGCTGTGTTGCATTTCATTCCCATGCCGTTTTCTGTCTTGGTTTAACTTTGTTTTAAGCATTTCACACACCACCTTTTGCCATAGCTTCTCATTGGATTACATTGTAGCAGACATGCACGGAATGGCCAACCGGCATTTATGTAACAATTGTTCCATTCGCGTTTACAATGCGCTTCATATTGCCACACAGTATCATCTCCCGTCCGCTTAACATTGCCCAACATTCTCAAAGAATCACACCTACACTATGGCTGTTTAAAATATCAAGGTTTATTTATTTCTGTCATTTATCAAAAGCATCCATATTTCAGTGACTTGCCAACCTGACATACTTCCTGGTTTTGCGAAACCGATGGACTATGCCATGTTTGCATATATGGAGGGGTTTCGCGGGGGTGTTTTACGGCACAATCCATTTTAGCGGGGGTGTTTTACTGTTGTGGGATAAACATGTATTTTACTATGCACTGGGGAGTTTTTTGGTTGTTAAAATTTACTTTGGATGTTTATGCATTTTATGTATGTTCTTCTTAGTTGTTATTTTGAATTTAGAAATGTATTATTTAGCTGATAAATAATTTTGATAATTGGGTTAATCTGTGGGAGGGGCTACAGGTATACAAGCCCTGTAGTAGGCCCCACACGGGTTGTTGGTTCTAGAGGATTGAGGAAGGTACTGAGCTGTGGCTGCATAGAAGTTTGTGCAGGGTCTTTACTATTGTATCGATTTAGCCTGGCAACTTTGAAGCCTCTTTACTTTAGTATTTTCTATATTGCTATTGTTTTGCTTAGTTTTTGTTTGCATTTTGGTTATATTTTTGGAGCAAAAGAAATATTTGCATGTTTTTTTTAAGAAAAGTTTTTGAATGTAAAAAAAAATAAAAATATATTTTAGGAAAAGAAGCTTCCATCTCCCTCTGTCTCCTCCACCGCTGACCATTCCGGCGACAGGAAACATACTGCATATAATTGAACATTTAGACTCTCAACAACATTGCCATCATTGCAGATAAAAACATTTCTTTATAAAGCAGTCGTCCTCTCTGAGAACAGTTTTAGTTCACAAATATTTTTAATCACTTAATTTTTAATTTAAGGACAGAAGTGAGGGTAACTTCTTACAGGTGGTAAGAAGTGTTTTGTGGAGACGTGTTTGGGAGGAGCTCAGGGAAATGGTTTTTAGCTCTCAGGGTGGAAAAACTGCTTCAATGAGGTGTGGAAGGAAGTTTAACATAAAATATGCTTTGTACTTTAGCCAGGAGTTTAAAATACAATTCCTGTGAATGAAATGGTCAGTAACTGAGACATTTGTTTCCATAACAGTGAGTTAGAATTTTAAATAGAGTAGAAAGTGGGGAATTGTACCTTTAAATTCAGCCCTCAGCTTGTTACATGTTGAGTCATGAAGACCACAGCAGGTAACAGCAAAAACAAGGTTAGTTTCTGGGGAAAGACATTGTTTTCTGTATGCACTGTGACCTGTATGGTCAAACTGGGAAAATTCTGTTAATATTTACTCTTAACATAAAGATGTCTCATTATATGTACAGAATGTATTTTTTTCATTATTATAAGCAGGTGCTTATTGTGTGGGGATATTTATAACCTCATAATTAGTCCCATAATGTACTGAAACATGCAAAGAAAACAGAGCTCTGCTCAGCCTGGCTTCATTTCAACTCCTCCTGCTGCTGAGGGCAGAACCAGGAAGTGACTCTCGCTCTCTCTGTTACGCAGTTTCAGAGAAATCATAACTTAAGTGCCTCTCTCACAGAAAGAAATACAAACACCGTCTTTGTCTGTATGAGCTGTAAAATGGCTGAAGGGGGAGGTTTTCTGGATCAGGATCAGTTCAGCTGTCCGATCTGTCTGGATCTACTGAGGGTTCCGGTGACAATTCACTGTGGACACAGTTACTGTATGGGCTGTATTAAGGGCTGCTGGGATAAGGATGATCATACTGGTGTTTACAGCTGTCCCCAGTGCAGAGAGACCTTCACTCCAAGGCCTGTTCTGGGTAAAAACACCATGCTGGCTGAAGTGGTGGAGAAACTGCAGAAGACAGGACTCCAAGCTGCTCCTCCTGCTCACTGTTATGCTGGACCTGGAGATGTGGTGTGTGATTTCTGTACTGGGAGAAAACGCAAAGCTGTCAAGTCCTGTCTGGCGTGTCTGGCCTCTTTCTGTGAAACTCACCTCCAGCCTCACTATGAATCTCCTGCCTTTAAGAAGCACAAACTGGTCAAAGCCACTGGAGACCTGCAGGAGAAGATCTGCTCTCATCATGACAAACTGCTGGAGGTTTACTGTCGTACAGATCAGCAGTGTATCTGTTATCTGTGTGCAATGGATGAACACAGAGGCCATGATACAGTCTCAGCTGCAGCAGAAATGACTGAGAAACAGGTCAGTACAGAACCTCCTACACATAACTCTCATGCTTTTGCAGTAATAACAGTTGGTCGTATTTTTACTAAAACACTAAGCCTTATCGCCTGCTTTTTAAAATTTCTTAATTTATTACGCAAATATTAATTTTCCTTGTGATCATACATCTGTAGAATTCTGTGATTTCCTGGTATACAAATCCAAAGCAGCAAAACAGGAACTGAACCCAAGTCAGTTCTCTGACAGCTCTGTTCATACCCCTGCTGAACCCAGATCAGTTCTCTGTGACAGCTCTGTTCATACCCCTGCTGAACCCAGATCAGTTCTCTGTGACAGCTCTGTTCATACCCCTGCTGAACCCAGATCAGTTCTCTGTGACAGCTCTGTTCATACCCCTGCTGAACCCAGATCAGTTCTCTGTGACAGCTCTGTTCATACCCCTGCTGAACCAAAGCTGTCACTGGAAAGCAAGAGGAATAATATTTTTCATAATATTAACAGAAAACATGCAGTGGAGCAACCGTCAGTTTCAATGATATAAATAATTCCCTTGTCCTAATGCATCCCTCCACATATTTGCATGAATATTAAACACAGACGGATGAAAGATTTTTAAATATTTTATCCCATGAAGGTGATGTGTTTGACTTTGTGGCTCTTTATCTACTGAAAAATGCTCTTGAGTTAATTTCTCATGACTGAAAATGGTAACATATAGAAATCTAATACTTTGAAGTGTTGAATATTTTTTTTAGCAGCCCCCATCACTCGAGATCTCGGGTGTAACTGCACTCCCTGTAATATTTCTACCCCTGTATGAGGCCTGAACTGTTCAACTAACCTGCTGCACACCAAATATGTCTAAATATTTAGGCCTGCTTGGAACATGAAAAAATTTTTCAACATAATATGATTGTTTTAAGGTGAATTTTTTGTGTGATAAAAAATGATTATGATATAAAAAGGGAAATAATTCATTCACAGAAACAGCTGGGGGCGACACAGAGTAAATTCCAGCAGAGAATCCAGGAGAGAGAGAAGGAGCTGCAGGATCTGAGACAGGCTGTGCAGTCACTCAAGGTGGGTACTGACCAGAGGAGAAGACAACAGCTGCTGCTGGAAGAGCCATTTCAGGGCTCAGTCAGGGCTCTCCTCCAGTCAGCCAGCGAGGAGCCCAGTGTTGGGCCACTTTCCAGCCCTGTGGGGCTCAATCCCACTGAGACACACTGTGGGGAACAGGCTGTGTGGGGTCCCAGTAAGAGCTGAGTGAAAGGCCTAGTTAAAATGTACAGCCTCCTCTCTCTGTGTCTCCTAACAGCTCTCTGCACAGGCAGCAGTGGAGGACAGTGAGAGGATCTTTACTGAGCTGATCCGCTCCATTGAGAGAAGGCGCTCTGAGGTGAAAGAGCTGATCAGAGATCAGGAGAAGGCTGAAGTGAGTCAGGTTGAAGGACTCCTGGAGCGACTGGAGCAGGAGATTGCTGAGCTGAGGAGGAGAGACGCTGAGCTGGAGCAGCTTTCACACACAGAGGATCACATCCATTTCCTTCAGGTAACATCACTGGCTCTCTGACTGTCTGCACTGTGCACATTTTATCCTCTTTAGTTTTAATGAACAACTCCAAATGTCTGCTCAAGTATTTGAATTTTGACTGATCTCTGTATGTTTGGTTCTGTCTGTCTGCAGAGCTGTCAGTCTCTCTGTGCCCCTCCTGGACCTGGAGACTTACCCAGCATCACTGTCAGTCCACACATCTCTTTTGAGGCTGTGAGGAAATCTGTCTCTGAACTGAAAGATCGACTGGAGGATGTTTTCAAATCAGAGTTGATCGCAGTTTCTGTAAAAGGTTTGTCAACTAACACTGCTGCAAAAATCATATTTCCTCACTACACAGAACGCACTGGTGAGCTGCTCTGCCTAAAATTCACTTTTACATCATGAGAGTCACTGAGGAGGCAGGAGGGCGTAATGCTGGATTTCGTCCACCAGAGGGCTACGGGAGCAGAGACCCTATAATCATGGCAGCTGCAGCTGATTAAATACATTTAAGGACAATAAAAAGGGCCAGCCGTCCAGTCCTGAGGTTAGATGATCTTAGTACTTTGTTGCAGTAAAACTATATCGGCAAATTTATTTATGGTTGTCAATGAATAGTATTGGGCCTGTTGCTAATCAGCGTAAATGCATTTCTATAAATACTTATCCTCCCTCTTCCACAAGATCAGACATCTATTGTGATCCTGCATGAAAACGCAGCATCTCTTCCACCAAAACTATCAGCATGAAAAGCTGAACAAACTCCCAAGGAAATACCTACATCTGCTCTTACTCACTTCTGTGATGTCATTCTGTAGGCACAATTTTAGTTCTTCTTAGTTGTACTTTATAACAAGGTTTTATTCTCTCTATATTCAGATGTTTTGGCATTAATCAAAGAATTAAATAGTTTACAAATTTACAGTGTCATCAGCATTCATTCACTCTCACTGTAAACACTCACTCCTCTCAGTCAATTCGTCGGGGGTAGGGGTTGGAGTGTTCCTGTGATTCATGTTTGAGTGGGTGGGGGAAACCAGAGTACCCGGAGGAAACCCACGCGAGAACGGGGAGAACATGCAAACTCCACACTGTTCTGTGCACTGTTTTGATTTCAGCCAGGTTAAGAATCAGTTACAAATGCTTTCTAAAATCAAATGGAATTCTATCAATGAATTTTTACATTTTTATTCCAGCATTGTGTACATTCAGTCTTACTGATAGAGTCCAGCACCATCCAATTTATATTTAAAGGATCAGTTCCTCTCATAAAACTGGGTTTGGTCCTGAGAATCAACACAGAAACATTAAAGCATCATTTCTCAGTGATGCAGTTTGCAGAAGTATATTGTGCTATTTAACATTGAAGTAGAAGTATTTGGTCAGTCTTGGTGAATGACAACTCATTGTGTCGGTACTTCAGTACGTTATAAACTCTGCAGGCGTCTATAGATTGGGGAGGCAACACAAATGTGACTGCAGTCAGGCAAGCGCCGCCATTTATTGTTTAGTGACCCAAATATGAGAAACGGTTACAAAAGCACAAACCTCCTGCATAACAGGGCACCAGAACCAACATAAAATAGAGTCCTGGGGTAAAGGGCACTAAATCATAAACACAATAAAACAAGTCGGCACTTTTTCACTGACTCATTGCAGCCATAAACAATGGAAAGGAACAAAATCCAAAACCCAAAACCAGTGAAGTTGGCACGTTATGTAAATCGTAGATAAAAACAGAATACAATGATCTGCAAATCCATTTCAACGTATATTCAATTGAATACACTGCAAAGACAAGATGTTTAATGTTCAAACTGAGAAACTTTATTTTTTTTGCAAATAATCATTAACTTAGAATTTAAAGGCAGCAACACATTGCAAAAAAGTTGGCACAGGGGCCTTTTTTACCACTGAGTTACATCGCCTTTCCTTTTAACGACACTCAGTAAACGTTTGGGAACTGAGGAGACCAATTTTTGAAGTTTTCAGATGGAACTCTTTCCCATTCTTGCTTGATGTACAGCTTAAGTTGTTCAACAGTCCGGGGTCGCCGTTGTCGTATTTTACCCTTCATAATGCGCCACACATTTTCAATGGGAGACAGGTCTGGACTACAGGCAGGCCAGTCTAGTACCCGCACTCTTTTACTACGGAGCCATGCTGTTGTAACACGTGCAGAATGTGGCTTGGCATTGTCTTGCTGAAATAAGCAGGGGCGTCCATGAAAAAGACGTTGCTTGGATGGCAACATATGTTGCTCCAAAACCTGTATGTACCTTTCAGCATTAATGGTGCCTTCACATATGTGTAAGTTGCCCATGCCTTGGGCACTAATACACCCCCATACCATCACAGATGCTGGCTTTTGAACTTTGCACCTATAACAGTCCGGATGGTTCTTTTCCTCTTTGGTTCGGAGGACACAACGTCCACAGTTTCCAAAAACAATTTGAAATGTGGACTCGTCAGACCACAGAACACTTTTCCACTTTGCATCAGTCCATTTAGATGAGCTTGGGCCCAGTGAAGCCGTCGGCGTTTCTGGGTGCTATTGATAAATGGCTTTCGCTTTGCATTGTAGAGGTTTAACTTGCGCTTGCAGATGTAGCGACGAACTGTAGTTACTGACAGTGGTTTTCTGCAGTGTTCCTAAGCCAATGTGGTGATGTCCTTTACACACTGATGTCAGTTTTTGATGCAGTACCGCCTGAGGGATCGAAGGTCACGAACATTCAATGTTGGTTTTCGGCCTTGTCGCTTACATGCAGTGATTTCTCCAGATTCTCTGAACCTTTTGATGATATTACGGACCGTAGATGATGAAATCCCTAAATTTCTTGCAATAGCTCATTGAGGTATGTTGTTCGACAACATACTGTTCGACAATCAGGTCACGCATTTGTTCACTGAGTGGTGACCCTCACCCCATCCTTGTTTGTGAATGACTGAGCTTTTCAGGGATGCTGGTTTTATACCCATTCATGGCACCCACCTGTTCCCAATTAGCCTGTTCACCTGTGGGATGTTCCAAGTAAGTGTTTGATGAGCATTCCTCAACACTCTCCACTTGTGCCAGCTTTTTTGAAACATGTTGCAGGCATCAAATTCCAAATGAGCTAATATTTGTAAAAATTACAAAGTTTACCTGTTCGAACATTAAGTAACTTGTGTTTGCAGTGTATTCAATTGAATATAGGTTGAAAAGGATTTGCAAATCATTGTATTCTGTTTTTATTTACGATTTACACAACGTGCCAACTTCACAGGTTTTGGGTTTTGTAAATACCTGTCTGGCTGCAGTAACCTGAACGACACCTAAATAAGACACTTTTGCAACCATACAGGAGTCCTAGTGTTCCCTTGACATTCAAATAACTGCGTGTCTAGTGTCAACAGTGATGAACAGATGAAAAATAAACACAGTAAGCCGACGGTACGAATCCCGTAACCACAAAACAAGTGCCTCAGATGAGTTAACACAACAAAATTTACTTCAGAGTTAACGATCAAACAAGTTAACACTACTAAAATAAGGATAGATCCAGGCACTCGTCAAAAAGTAAAATAAAGACTTTATTAATTCTGACTAGTAGTTGTCAACATGTTTCGGCCTTACAGCCTTCGTCAGGACACACAAAACTAGTCACAGCGAATTAAAATACACACAGGTGTACCCAGGGCAATTACATATTACAACTCAACAAATTTACATCTTAAAACAATGGATTAATGGCCAACAATAAGAAGGCAATCAAAGAATAGCCAACACAATAGGCAAAAAAAAAAAAAAAAACAGGCCAAGTAACAAACATGAAAAACATTGGGTTACGGATGTAACCTTGGTTCTGTGAGGGAAAGAAAGGCTGCCAGACGGCGAGCCCAAGGGGTCGGAATATAATCCGTGCGTGCGCGAGTTCTGAGGTAGACTATATCAAAACATCATCACGTGAGTGTGCTGCGCTACTGTACAGTACAGTATATAAGCCTGCACGCGGCACACTTGGTCCTCATATAATCCTGAACGCGAAGTCTAGAGCGACAACGAAGTCTGGCAGCCTTTCTTTCCTTCACAGAACCAAGGTTACATCCGTAACCCAACGTTCTGTTTCACTCAAGAAAGGCTGCCTGACGGCTAGCCCAAGGGGCTGGAATACATATGCCCCAACGTCGCGGAGGACAACCGTGCAACGATTGAACAAAGGGCACAAACAAGTATTAGAGTCAATACTTTTATTGAAATCAACATGCCCACAGGGCTAAATGAACTGATGAGCTGGGCTCAGTGAAAAACACATTCGGTTATGAACTCAAAACAGAATTCCCGAAAGATAAGGGGGAGACAACATTGAGGTTGTAGAATCTCGCAAAGGTTGAAGGTGATGACCAACAGGCCGCCTGGAAAATGTTCTGCAAGGGGACTCCTTTCAAGAGAGCCCATGAAGCAGCAATGCCCCGTGTGGAGTGTGCAACTGTTGCTACTGGGGATGGACACCCCGAAAGCTGGTAGGCCTGCTTTATGGTGTCAACCACCCAGTGTGAGAGTCTCTGTTTTGACAGGGCCTTGCCAGTCTGCCCAGCACCATGACAAAGAGCTGGTCAGTCAGTCGAGTATCTTTCGTCCGCTCGACATAGCAAAGGAGGGCTCGCACAGGGCACAAGGCATTAATTGGCAGGTTTCCATCCGACTCAGAGACAAGAGGGCGGTATGAGTCCAAGGCAATTGTTTGATTTAGGTTCTGTGCTGACAGAACCTTAGGCCTGAAGGCCGGATTAGGGCGCAGAACAACACCAGTGCCTTCCGGTTTTACATGGAAGCAGTCAGGGTGCACAGACAGCGCATGTAGCTCTCCAATACGCTTTGCTGAGGTGATGGCAAGTAGAAAAACCACCTTCTGAGAAAGCCACTTGAGATCAATACGACCAAGGGGTTCAAACGGGGGCTTTGTCAGAGCATCAAGAACAATATTAAGCTGCCACGGCGGCACAGAGGGAAGCCGCCTTGGGCGCAGTCTTTGAACTCTCTTCATGAATTGGACAGACAGGGGGTTAGCGCCGAGTGTTTTGCCATCCACTCTATCATGGCAGGTTGATATCGCAGAGAGAAACACCTTCAGAGTCGAAGGGGATTTTCCTTGGTCAAACTTTTCTTGTAAGAATTCCAGAACTGAGGCTAGAGGGCAGGACCGGGGGCACTCATTCCGTTGTTCGCACCATGCTTTGAAAAAATTCCATCTATAGGCGTATAGAGTCCTTGTCGATGGCGCTCTAGCACACTGCAAGGTTTGCGTGACTGCCAGTGTCAACCCTTGAGCGAGGAGGGTGTCCCTTTCAACGGCCAGACCCACAGGTTCAGGATGGCTGGTGACGGGTGCCATAACTCTCCCCCGGCTTGCGACAACAAATCCTGCCGTAGCGGGAGTTGCCATGGGGTGCCCGAGAGGAGGGTCTGAACCTCCGCAAACCATGGCGCCTGGGGGAGATTTGGAGCCACCAAGAGGACACTCAGGTTCTCCATCCTTATCCTCTCCAGCACAGCTGGGATCATGGAGAGGGGAGGGAAGGCATACAGGAGGCCCTTGGGCCATCTGTGTGCTAGGGCGTCCACCCCTAGAGGCGCGTCGTCTTGGTTTAGAGAGAACCATAGTGGACAGTGAGTCGAGAAGGAGTTCTCGGGCCATGTTGTGCAACGTCTGAGACCTCAGGCCTCCCTGGCGATTTATGTACGCTATTGCCGACATGTTGTCTGTTCGAATTAAGACGTTTGCCCTGAAGCACTGGCAAGAAATGGTGAAGGGCGAGGTATATTGTTCCTAGCTCGAGAACATTTATGTGGGCAGTGTTCCATGGTGGGCGCCACACTCCCCAGGCTCCCAAACCATTCCAGACTGCCCCCCAACCGGACAGCGATGCGTCCGTGGTCAGAACTTTGCGTCTGTAGATTCTGCCTAGTCGCACACCTCTGCACAGATTCTGGGGCATGTTCCACCATTGCAGAGCTCGTAGGCACACAGGTGGTAGAGAGACAGATTTGCCCCTGTCCAACATTGGGTGGAGCATCTTGGACAGGTACCACTTTTGCACTGGCCTCATATGTAGAAGGCCAAGGCGTACCACCTGGGATGCTGCGGCCATTAGGCCCAGTAGCCTTTGACACTGGTAAGCACGAACATTGTTCTGTCCCAAAAACTGTGACAGGCATTGTTGGAGGGCAACGACTCTCTGATCTGAGAGACCTGCCATCATGGTCACCGAGTCCAGTTTCACTCCAAGGAAGGTGATCTGCTGTGAAGGGGTTACCTGGCTCTTGTCTGGGTTGAGAGATAGGCCCAGTTTCTGTATATGTTCCATAACTACCGCTGTGTCCCGCACTGCCTGCTGACTCGACAGGGAACATATTAGCCAGTCGTCCAGATAATTGAGCACTCTGATGCCCCTCTGCCGCAGCGGATTCAAAGCTGTGTCCATACACTTTGTGAATGTGCGTGGTGATAGGGACAGGCCGAAGGGGAGGACGTTGAACTCGAAGGCTCTGTCCTTTAACGCAAATCGGAGAAATTGACGATGAGCAGGGTGGACTGCAATGTGGAAATAGGCATCCTTGAGGTCTATGCTCATGAATCAATCTCCACTTTGAACTGACTGGAAGATTTGTGCCAGTGACAGCATTTTGAAATGCAGCGGGCGTAGGTAGAGGTCCAGGTCCAGTATTGGACGAAATCCACCATCCCGTTTCGGAACTAGGAAATAGCTCGAATAAAAGCCACTCTGCCGTTCGCTGTGATTTAACTCTCTTATCGCCTCTTTCCTTAGCAAGGTGTTTATCTCCTCTCGCAGGGCCAACTGCCGCTGTGGGTCTGGCTGGTGAGAAACAAGAATACCCTTGAACATGGGTGGGCGGCATACGAACTGTAGCCGATAACCAAACTTTATTGTTGAAATTACCCAAGAACTGGGAGAACACGCTTCCCACACCTTCAATTGAGTGTGGGAGAAAACATGAGGCATAGCCCCTTGAACGTCAGGAAGAGGGCTGTGAGGCAGCAGACGGGGTGGCACGAGGTCTGTGGCCATCGCGCTGTCGAGGCATATTGGGCCTGGCAGGATTCCCGGGGCGGCGGCTTGGAAAGGAGGAAGCCTGTGTCGGCTGTCTCCGCACATTGCCCTGCATATTGGGGCGGCCTTTTTTGAAGGGCTCACTGCGGTTACCTACGTAGTTCCAGTCTGGTCGATGTCGTTTGGGTGGAGGGGGCTTAGGCATCAGCTGCTCCCACTCCTTCTTGGACTCCCTAGACTCCTTGGCTCGGCGGAGCATTTCAACGGTTCCAGGACCAAAGGTAAAACCAGGGGTAAGAGGTAGCTTCATGAGCATGTTCCTGTCCTGCTCTGGCAGCTTCGACTGAGCTAGCCACAGGTGTCTCCGTGCCATCCACAGTGATGCAATGGATCTACCACTGGAGTGTGCTGCTCCCCTGGCGAGATGTACCAGGATCTCAGAGACTTTCTTCAACTCTTCAACCACTTCCTGAGCGGGGGCAGCGGAGAGGTCTTCAATGAGCTCCATTTGATACAGTGAGAGCACAGATGTTGTGTTCATGAGGCGCGCCCCAAAGGCCGTATTGTAGAACGACTTCTTCAACCATTTGTCGGTGGTGCGGCACTGTTTATTTGGGCATGAGGGGTCTTTCCCCACAAGAGCCGTGGGAGGGAGGACAAGAGCAGCGATAGAGTCATCCATCATCGGATAGTCCCCAAAACCAACCTCATCTGCTCCGTGAATGTTAGCAAACTGTGCCCACTGTCTCATAGGAGGGGTTGCCGCCTCCGGGTGCTCCCACACAGTTGTCATTGACTTGACAAAGTCCGGGAGGACAGGGAGAGAGCATAGCCTATTCATTGGATCCCTCCTCCTATCAAACCGAGACGGCTGGGCCTCAGGTGTTGAAGGCATTTCCACATTGAGACGTTTGGTGGCCCTAGACATGAGCGCAAGGAATTCTTCACCAGAGAAGGCACTGGATGTTTCGGATGGAGCCGATAACAGGGAAGAGCCGTGATCTGAGCTCAAATCAGAATGATGGGGAGACGTTGCTCTGCCATCCATATATCCAGGATTCAGGTTATCCGATGCCGTCACCGATAGCAGTTCCACATTATCATCAGCGACCTGCGGGGACAGCTTCTGCGGTGGCTCTACTACAGGCTGCATTGGTGGGGAGGCCCAGTGCTCTGTGCCTGATGAGGGTGCCTGGCGCTCGGTGCCTGATGGGGGCGCCTGGCGTCCGGTGGGGGTGCCTGTTGCTCTGGCCCTGGTGGGGCTGCCTGGCGTTCGGTGAGCTGCTGCATCATCCATTGCTGAGTAGACGCCAAGGACGAAATTTCCTTAGCCAGAGATGCCATTGTATTCGCAAGAGCATCATAGCTCTCATGCTTCCTTTTCCTACTTTTTTTGCCTGAAGCTGGTGTGTCAGACAATTTGCATGTACTCAGCTGTTGAGGAGAGGGCTGAGAGAGTGGTATCGAACCTGTCTCAGTGGACTCCTGGGAGGACATGGATACATCATTGTCTCCCATGGCTCTGTTCTCTCTTCTCAGTAGAGTGCGTGCTGAGTAGGAGAGACAGCTTGGGCAACCACTAGGGTCAGCTTTGGAAGCAAGCGCGTGCTCAGGGCCCAGACATTTCACACAGAGGGTATGGCCATCTTCCATTGGCAGTTTACTGCTGCAATTAGTACAGTTGTGAAATCCTGGCATTTCTTTTTTTTTTTTTTTTTTTAATTAATAAATAACAAATGATTATATTTGTTATTAATATTCTATTTCGGTCACACCAAGATTTTAGGTGTGAACCCAATAGCACTGTTCAATGTCCAGTACCAGATATGGTACCAACAGGGGTGGCACAAGTGTCTGTAGTAAGTTACCTCTGTCGGTACCGAGCACCGAGAGCACCGAGAGTCGGTACCGAGAGTCTGCAGCGAGAATGACGAGATGTATCACAAGATATGCCTGATGGTTGCCTTCCCAGTCTTCAAACAATGCCAGTCGCATAAGCAGTCAAATCACGCCAGATGAGAAGGATGGAGCAATTCACACACCATGCGAAAAAATCCCTCGACAGAGGGATAATCGCGGCAGTCCGTTATACGGGAGAGATATCTCCACTACGGAACCAGTTAGCTACAGTACGGTGCCGAATGGCGCCATGCAGCAATATTAAGAGATAAAGCCAGAGAGATTTCCCTGTAATCTCTTTCCTCCCCCGTGTAATATTACAGCAATAGAACCACTCACCTGCCGCGCTTAGTTGGAATTAAGCACCGATATACATGCGAGTAGCCCGAACAAGCAGCGATTCGTGGGGATGAGGGATTATTAGCCCACCTAATAGATCCGCGGCGATAGCACACTCGTAAGGTGGTGTAGATATAAAAGCCTGATAACGGTTGCCTGGAGAGGTGTAACAATAGTCACCAGCTCTCGGACAGCTAACTGTCAATAGGCACGTTGCTATAGTATGAAGAGTCTTACCTTATCAGATCGCGTGAGGGATTAAAGAGGACCAAGTGTGCCGCGTGCAGGCTTATATACTGTACTGTACAGTAGCGCGGCACACTCACGTGATGATGTTTTGATATAGTCTACCTCAGAACTCGCGCACGCGCGGATTATATTCCAGCCCCTTGGGCTAGCCGTCTGGCAGCCTTTCTTGAGTGAAACAGAAATAAATACACGAACCTAAAGAAAACACGTGAAATCAATCTCCTCATTAAGACCAGGCTTATTCAGAGCATCCAAACAATGAAAGAAAGTTTCTCTCTGGTTAAGAATTATAATCCGATCACCACCCCTAACAGGAGGGCTAATAAATTCCAGTCCTATGATTCCTAATAAAGAATCATTACTATTATGGACCAATTGGAAATGTCTGGCTATTGGATAATCCTTATTATTAGTTCTTATCACGTACTTGTGTACTTCCATTGAGCACCTGGTTGAATTCTTTGTTTTTTTTTTTTTAAGTTAACATAACTGCTGAGAGGTACAGAGGTGAACTGCTCAGGGTAAATCACAGCTGCCCCTGGCGTATTCACAAAGTGGCTTTGATAAAGTTTTAGCGGGTATTGGAAGGATTTTGATTAGTGGCTGGTACCAGTGACAAAAAAAGGATGGGTCAGCTGAAGATGGGAAAGACTGGGTCACAAACACAGGTGGGACATGTGGAGGTGTTGACAGGGGGGAATCCCTGCGGAGGTGCTGGTGACGTGTCGGCTACCCAGACAGCAAAAAGGTCCATATAGGATTCGACCACTTCTGCCCTACCTCTGTTCACCACTCAGACCTGCTGAACTCACCTGCAACGGATCTGGCAGATTGACAGTCGCCTGACAGATCCATGCCAGATATCAGCTGTAAATAGTTAACATAACATAACATGAATGGCGAGAACAGGCCGTTCAGCCCAACTAGGCTCGCCAGTTTCTTTATACTATTGTGAATATATCACTTCAGATACTCAATTACTCACTGGTATCTCGCTTTAAGTCAAGCCTGCTCTTGAAAACTCCCAAGGTCTCTGCCTTAAGAATATGGTCAGGCAAACTGTTCCACATCGAAATTACATTTTGGGTGAAGAAATATTTCCGAATATCAGTGCTAAATTTACCTTGGGCCTGCTTCCATTTGTGACCCTGAGTTCTACTAACAGCACTTAGTTGAAGGAATCCTACATAATTCACTTTGTTAATCCCTTTAACATATATAAAGACCTCAATCAGATCACCCCTTAGTCTCCTTTTCCTAAGACGAAAGAGATTAAGGATCTTTAGCCTTTTCTCATAGCATTCATCTTTTATACCCAGAATTAGCTTAGTGGCTCTTCTCTGAACTTTCTCTAGAGCCTCTATGTCTTTCTTAAAGTATGGTCCCAAGAACTGTGCACAATACTCCAGATGTGGTCTGACGAATGTGTTGTACAAAAGAAGCATCACCTCCTTGGATTTGAACTCAATACTTTTGGCAATGTATCCCAGCATCCAATTGGCTTTTTTAACTGCTACGGCATAATGACTAGAGCCTGTGAGGGTTTGGTTAACAATCACTCCCAGATCTTTCTCTTGTGCAGCACATTCCAGTTTTAAACCTCCATAAAGTAATCCCTTCTAATGTTTTTATTACCAACATGTACAACTTTAGATTTTGCTACATTAAATTTCACTTGCCACATTTCTGCCCAATTCTTAATTCTATCCAAATCATCCTGAATCACTTTAGTGGACTCCAAACTATTTGCCAAACCTCCCAATTTAGTATCATCTGCAAATTTAACTAATCTGCTCTCAATATTCCGATCAAGGAAATTAATGTAGATGAGGAACTGCAGGGGTCCCAAAACTGGTCCCTGGGGGACGCCACTCCCCACCATACCTAGCTCAGATGAGATACCGCTGACCACCACTCTTTGTGTTCTGTCCTGCAATCAGTTTTGAATCCACTTCAGAATACCTCCTGTAACCTCCTTTAACTCCAATGGAACTAATTTTAAAAATTAGTCGGTCTTTGGTGGATCCGGTTCACATCTGGTCCGGATCTGTTCCAGAACTGTAAAGTGGATCCGTGCCGAATCTGGGCAAGGGAGCAAGATTTTCAGGAGAGGATTTTTAGGATGTTGGACTACATCCAGTGCAGATCCGGCCCGGATCTATTTGCTGTCTGGGTAGCCTTTATCGACAGGGGAAAAGGAGTGCACCACAGGACAAAATAACACACAGAGCCGTGACTGCCATCACCTGAAGACCATAATGGTACAATTTTATATGCTGGAAAAGCTGGTAAATAAGACGCACCTTTAATGAAATATTTTTCAATGAAAAAATACATTGCGTCTTATACGTAAATCGGTGCATCCTATACACCATTAAAATGCTGCAAGAGGTAAAGGTGGATGTTCCAATGTGTACCCAGGAGAGGGGGCTATGAGCTAGACCTTGTTCAAGTGTCGACATCCCAAAGCATAGAGTTTGGTATACAGTCTCTCTGGTCTCTTCTGAGCAAGAAGCCATGTAGCCCACCGTTACTTCGCGAAAACATCTAGAAAGAGCTATACAGCTACATAAAAACTTCACATCATGGACTTGGTGGAAAACACCATTTTGTTACAAATGAATTGAAATAATTTCGAACAACTTGTTTAAGCATTTTTATGAATGAATACTACTGTAACAGTCTTTGATATGAAACCCTTTTCACCGAGGTGACACCCCCCAAAATATACTGTGTCTTATATACCAATGCGATTTATTAACCAAGTTTTACGGTAATCATAATACAAACTTTGGTTATACACCCTTAAATTTTGTCTCTGCTCACATTGTGAGTGTTTGTGGACATTTTATTTAATTTGTCTTCCCATTTTTCAGTTGTTGTTTTGAATTCAATTTCAAGGCCTGAAGGCACTTGTTTCGAGCCAGATTTTGTTTTGTTTTTGTTTCATATTTTGGGAGAGTGGAAAGTAACAGAGGCAGTGACAGGTACAGGCACATTGTGGGACAGCCTGCAGTCACTGAAGGGCAGTGAGTTTAGACCCGTTTAGGGCCGTTGTTGCCTGTCTCCACCGCTGGAACCACCCACGAAGGACAGAGTACTGGAACTTTTGCTTGGGCTAAAAAAGTCCCTGTCTCGGAGTAGGTACTCTGAACGGCCCTGAGGTGGGGCTTGGGGTTTACTTGGTGCTGATTGGATTTACTCAGGGCGGGATATATCGTCTACAGAAAGCGACAAAATAGCTGGCATTTTTAAAAGTCAGCCGACGACGAGGGGTTGCATTTTCAAAAGGAGTTCTACTTCACCCTCTCGATGGAGACACGGCAGTTGAGAGGGCCAATGAGAGGATGTTCCTGTTGTAGTTCCAGCCCCCCAAATACTACCAGGCACACCTTTGGTGGAAACGGGCATTTTGACTGCAGTCTGGGGGTTCCAACAGGCTGATTTGTGAACCCTAAGATGGCAAAGGAAGGTCCTGCCTTGACCACACCCCAAACAAATTTCATTGGTTGTCCGAACACCTTCTTCTTCTGCTGCTAATTTAGGGTTAGGGTTAGAAACAGCAGAAGAGGAAGGTGTTTGGACAACTAATGAAATTCGTTCGGAGCGTGAGGGGGTGCGCAGATTTGCGTCCAACAGAGACTGCAGGAGCTTGTATGGCGCCTCTTCCTGTCACGGTAAGCCCTCTTCAGCTGGAGCCATAATGGCCACCGCCTACAGTCGCCATGGGCCCTTCTGCCATTGCTACAGCTCTCTGGCCGTCACCACGAGCCCTCCAGTGCAAGGCCCTCCAAAGGCTCAGAGGCCCCTACCTTATGTACGTGGGCATTAGCATTCAGTTTAATTTCTCCTGGAAAACTATCCATCCCTCCATCCATCCATCTGTTATTGAATCTGTTCCTGCCTCATCAGGGTCACAGGGGAGCTGGAGCCTGTCCCAGCTGACTATGTGTGAAAGACAGGGACACACCCTGGACAACTTACCAAACTTACCAGTGCATCACAGGACCCACACACCATTATCCTCAAAATCATGAAACACAAAATATTGGACTCAATTTAATTGTGATCTCCCTCTAATTGTGTTCTCTCTCTCTCTCTCTCCAGTCAGAAAAGTCAATGTTCTTGGCCCCATGCAAAATTCCAAAACCAGAGAGGACTTCTTACATTGTGAGTTTGTGATCAAACCTAAATTACTGCATAAGAAAGATGTGACAAGAGGGATACATTGATTTGAATCGTTTTGAATATCTTTTTAAATTCATAATTAATTCCTTTTCATTGCATTTGTTCATCAGATCTTGGTTCACTTAGCTGCAGTCCTCTTGTATTATTAAATATATGGATCAGAGTTGTTAATGAATGCCCTGTGTTGGGCAGCAGGGTGTTGGATGGCAGTGTTTCCTCACACAGAGAGGGTTGTGGGTTTGAACTGAACTCAGGTCCTTTCTGTGTGGAGTCAGCATGTTCTCCCCATGTCTGTCTCAGGGGACTCCTGTTACCTCCCTCAGTCCACAAACATGCATGCAGGGCTAACTACAGACTGTAAACTGTCTGTAATGTTAGAGTGTGTGTGTGTGTGTGTGTGTGTGTTTGCATGTTTGATTGTTTGAGTAAAAAGTGCATGTGTGTGCGTGTTTGAATGTGTGAGTGAATGGAGTGTGTTTGTATGTTTGCGTGAATAGTGTTTGTGTGGGAGTGAGTGTGAGTGAATTGTGTGTATGAGTGTGTGTGAGAGAGAGAGAGAATGGTGCATGTGTTTGAGTGTGTGAATAGTGTGTGTGTGTGTGTGTGTGTGTGTGTGTGTGTGTGTGTGTGTGTGTGTGTGTGTGTGTGAAAAATGTATGTACGCGTGCGTGTGTGTGTGCTTGATTGTTTGAGTGAATGGTGTGTGCATGAATGAATTGTGTGTGTGTGTGTGTATGTGAGTGAATGGTATGTGTGTGTATGTGTGATTGTGTGAGTGAATGGTCTGTTCATGTGCGTCAATTGTGTGTGTGTGTGTGTATGTATGTATATGTGAGTGAATGGTGTGTGTGTATGTGTGATTGTGTGAGTGAATGGTCTGTTAACGTGCGTGTGTTTATGTGAGTGAATGGTGTGTGTTTGTGCATAAGTGAGTGTGTGACTGAATGGTGTGTGTGTGTGGGTGTGAGCGTGTGGATAAGGTCTGTGTGTCTATGTGTGTGTGTGTGTGAGGGAATGGTGTGTGCGCGCTTGTGTGTGTGTGTGCGTGCGTGTGTGTGTGCATGTGTGCAAGTGAGTGTATGAATGAACGGTATGCATGCCTGTGTGAGAGACTATATTTGAGTGAATGGTGTGTGTGTGTGTGTGTGTGTGTGACTGAGCATGTGACTGACTGGTTTGTGTGTGTGTGTGTGTGTGTGTGTGTGTGAGGGAGAAAGTGTGGGTGTATTGTGTGTGTTTGTGTTCGTCAATGGTGTGTGTGAGTGATTCTGAGTGAATGGTGTATGTGTGTGTGTGTGACCAAACTGTGTGTTTTCAAATATTATAAAACAAAAACAAAACTCCAACACTCAGTAACATGTTTAGTGTAATTATGTAAAGTATTGACATTAGACTCTCCTCTCTTCTCCTCCATCAGACTCCTGTCAGCTCACACTGGACCCCAATACAGTTCATCAACACCTTTGTCTGCCTGAGGGGAACAGAGAGGTGACCAATGTGGAACAGTCATATCAGTCATATCCTGATCATACAGAGAGATTTGACATCTGGTGGCAAGTGCTGTGCAGAGAGGGTCTGTCTGGACGCTGTTACTGGGAGGCTGAGTGGAGTGGGGATGGGGTTTATATAGCAGCGTCATATAAAGACATCAGCCGGAAAGGGAGCAGTAATGACTGTGGTCTGGGACATAATAACAAGTCCTGGGCTTTTTACTGCTTTCCCTCCAAATACTGTTTCTGGCACAATAATGTGGACACTGAAATCCCAGTTCCCTCCTCCTCCAGAATAGGAGTGTACCTGGATCACAGGGCAGGAACTCTGTCCTTCTACAGCGTCTCTGACACAATGACCCTCCTGCACAGAGTCCAGACCACATTCACTCAGCCCCTCTATCCTGGGTTTGGGGTTTTTGCTGGATCTTCTGTAAAACTGTGTAATCTGAGATGAAGCAGAGAGTGAAGGGAAAATCAGCTGTAATTAAAAAGAGCAGAAACACACTGAAATGAGAGAGTAAAGTGGTTTCACTCTTCCATGATGTTGAGAAAGTCCTCCATGCCTTCATAAGGTGCTGCATTGATGACTGTAATACCCTGTGTACAGGAGTCAGTCCCTCATCCCTCTCTCTCCTGCAGATAGTTTACATCTCTGCTGAGAGAGAATAAAATATGAAGCTTTTCTTCTCTCCTCTCCTGTATGTCACTCAAACCCTAATACAGCGAATAAACACCTCACTCAGGCCCTCTATCCTGGGTTTGGGTTTATAATATCAATTCATCTGTAAAACTGATCTGGGCTGAGAAAGGGAGGGACGATCAGCTGTAATTAAAGACGGGAAAATGATCGAATGAGCGAGAAAATGAATTGTTAAATGGAATCAAACACTAGGTGCTCTAAGGCCATCTGGGTTTTGCTTGAATTTCTAATGTGTTTCCTGACACAATATAATGTTTGTTTACTACAGTGAGGATTCAGTTCAAGGGTCGGTTGTACTGACTCCAGTTCACCTAAAGTAGTAGTTTCGTGCCCAAAGTAAACCTGATTCTTGGAATAAATCACATCAGTATGAAGAGATTTACAAAGTAAATGGGACCACCCTTTACTCTCAGACATTCTCTTTCCCTCTGTAGATTAAAGGTCACAATTATTTTTTTTTAAAATGTGCACACATAAAAAAGATGCATACCCCACTATCCTTGTGAATTTCAGATTTATTAAAAACAAACCAGACAATAAAATGAACAAAAATCAATGGGATTGTTCAAATATGCTAAATTTCAACTTAATTGTGATTTACTATGTCAAAATTGTGTACAGTTTAGCTTATCCACAATTTAGACTTAGGATATTTTATCTCTTGTCATTTCTCTTTGTTTGCGTGTACACAATTTTTTTTGTATGAAACCTATAATCATTTTTATAAATGAATCTCCAGGAAGCAGGCTGGCTCATTACAGCCCTTCCCCACAACATCCCATCAGCACAAACCTGTATTTCAAAAGTTTTACAAAAACTGAACTGTACCTTCAACCTGAATCAAAAAATATGATGTAATTTTCTGATGTATAGGCAATACTGGCTCTTTATGGATTGTGGGTCTTTCTTAATTGTTGTTTCAATGATTATTCTCTGTTTTGGTTTTATTTGAGTTTTCAAAAGTTTTCAAAGTTGTTTCTAAAAAGCGTCACTTTCATGTTCTCTCCTTAATAAATGAAGTGGACTTGATGAGGAGCCTTTATTTATTTATTCATTTATTGTACAATATGTATGTTTAAATACCCATTTCCATGGTTACACAGAGTGAGCTCGTGAAATGATCTCCTGCATGTACTAACTGACCCTCCGGTTGACGGATGTGTCGGGTGGAGTCCACCAATGAAAGAAAACACACCCACCTCTTCAGCGATGATCTTTCCTGCTGTGATTGGACACAAAGATGGCTCACTCCATCTCTGAGTTTGGCTTATTTCTTAAAAAGTGAGTCCCTAAATTCACTTACTGAGCCTTGGAAATGAATGCAGAATCCTGGCATTATACTTAAATTTGCATACCGCAACATTTTCATTCAGTGCACTCAACTTGCAGTTGCAAAACATGGTCTCTTTATTTTGGAGACAATATTTTGAGGGCTCATCAAGGTTGGTATGTTATTTTTAAACAAAGCCCAGGTCACAGAATGCCTGAGACGAGCATGTTTTGTAGCTCTGGCCTTTGGTCCTGAGATGGGTTGATCAGGACTGCAGACATGAACTGAGATTCTCAGGACTGAACACACAGAGCTTCAAGGTGGGGCTGGACCTCTGGTGGAGAAGGTGCATATTAATAATGTACCACAAGATGGCAGCAGAGAACCGTGTATTTGCGGTGCTTTGAGAAAATCAAATACTGCGTACAGTGGGTTTCAGACGTACTGGCGCTCCTGAGTGGATACGCACAAAGAATTCTAAAATAAATCATTGAATTTCAGAAATGAAATCAAGGTGGTGAAATATGAGAAATGCTGTACATTATAAACACTTTAATGGAAATATCAGAAATGGAAAACCCCACTGCTTAAAGTTCTTACATCACAAAATGCCCATTTCAAGAAAATTGAGGCGGGACTTAAGTATCTATAAAAGATGTTTTCCCATCCATACCTAATGATGTGTGACTTCAGCACTTTTAGCACGAGACACATCAATTATTTATAAATGCAATTAAAAACAATTTCCTTCAAATCAAAGTCTCAAAATTATTGGCACACTTATTGCTGCAACCATGTCCTGACTGTCGTTTACTGCACTGTTTGATTGGGTTGGGGCAGATTTGCATGATTTCCGGCTCATTTGTCCAAGCCAAACATAGGTAAAGAGGGTTATATCTGTTCCTGGCTTTCACACCAACCTCTGCTCTCTCATTTAATTAGGCAGGACATTTATGAATTCAGGCTGTTTATGTGGTCTTTCAATTCCTGGAAAGCTCTGGAATGACCACCAAAAACTGTTCTTTTGTCCCTTAATAAAAAAAAATATAAAGTTGACTCATCTTATGAAATAGGCAGGATACAACTGACTTCAAATTAGTTTTTTGCAAATTCAACAACTCAAACTGAGCAAACTCCAAAATGCTGTGCACCTGGTTACCTTACTTTTGCCTTCATTTTCTTATTTTAATAACTGGTTGCCTTAATTATTTTTTTTTTGTTTTGTTTCATTTTATTTATTATTTTACATTTTTCTGTGATCTGATCTATGAATTAACCCATATTTGCTTGTTGAGACAGTTACAGTAGCTGATTTAGTCGGGGTAATTGGTGGAAACAAAAGCCTTCAAACATACTGGCCTCTGAGGAGCAGACTCACCCACCCCTGCTCTCTGGACTCTGGAAAAATTAAGCACTTGACTCAACTTTAGGAAGTAAGGCAACCAGGTACAGCATATTTTTGATTTGTCTCAACTTTTTGTTCCATGTTCACAAAAATCAGTTTGTGCAACCAGCGGGACTTGGAGTTGAGCAAACTCAAAAGTGCTGCTGGTTGCCTTACTTTTTGAAGTTTAGTCAACTTCAGAGGTCAGGCAACATGTTTCAGATCAGACTGAGGCACAGTGACTGAGATGGCCATTGCTGAGCATTGATTCTACAGGGATTTTCAGGTGTGCTTTGGGTCATTTTTCTGAAAAAAATCTACATACAGCCGAATCTCAGCCGTCTGGCAGAGGCATCCAGATTGTCCACTGAAGTTGCCCGACTCTTGGTGGAATCCATAAAGCCATTGATCTTAACCAGTCCCCAGGACCTCTGGAATTAAAACATCACTGATCCACCTCCACCATGGGTATGAGGAGTCTGTCCTTAAAGAGATCTCTGTTTCTATGGTAACCATGCTGATGCTGTCAGGTGTGTGGGGGATTCAAGAAGACTCACAACAAGGAACCAATTGCTATCCACTCCAGAGTTTATTGACAGGTTTGAAAATCAACAGGGAAATTTAGAATCCATAATTCTAGGCAAGGGGTCAATCATCAAAAAATATCAGTCTGTGAAGTGACAGTCCAACAGGGTGAGACAGGTCTCAAAATCCAGGGAACAGTTCCAGAGGTCAGAAATGCTCAGGGGTGCGTTTCCCGAACAACGACGGAGGTTAGCTTTGAACTAACATGGTACGATGCATCGTTAAACTAATAAACATCAGAGCAACGACTGTTTCCCAAAACCGTCGCACCTTGTTCGTACCACAGTAGTTTGAACCATGTTGGTTTGAACGACATTAGTTTGAACCACGATAGTTTGAGCGATTGTCGCTCGAACAACAATGTTACCAGGAGGACTCCGGTCTGATTTTCACCGCGGGAAGCATAAAAACTTGGTATTTATGCCTAAATACGGCAGTTGTCATCGAAAATACAACAATAATTTGTCATTTTGGAATATTATTTTGTGATTATATACAAACTTGCTACAATACAATTTATCATTTAAATGAAGAGACTCTTGGCAACCATTCTTTGGAAAAAAAAATCTTTAAGAACGATTTGCCATTTTAGTGCATTTAACGAGATGAGCTCCACCAGCGAATACAAAATTTTAAAATTCATTAACCATTAACATTCTAAATAGCTAAATATATATACTAAGCTATTTTATTCAGTAAAATATCTGTGGTGTAGTGGATAGAGCTTGTGCCTTCATAATATTCTGCTTCCATACAATGAAGGATCGACTCCCGTAAGGAGATGGCTTTTTTTCTCACGCAGTCCTCCTATTCATGGCAACGTGTGCTCCGATGAACAAGTGATCATTAAATTTAGAAGATTTGTGTGTCACGTTGTCTCTTTTGATATACGAAGTAAATATTTATTTAAGGTCACCCACCTTATTTATGGGCGTAGAAATACACACACAGACAAAAATGGAATATAAAAAGTTATCATTTTTATTTCTTTTTCCTAGCTTAAAAATTATTTCATTGACTCAAAGAACAAAAAATGGCATAAGACCACAGAAAAAATATATTCTGATGGCCTCGGATGGAGATGCAGTGTAGTGGATATGAGGGGGGTGGGGTGGGGGGTGATGGAGGGATTGCCAGCTAGACGTTACTAAGGAGAGCAGCAGCTCTAAGGAGCGCACTACAGAGGACGGGTGGTGGGAGCTCCGGTCTGTCGGCCTCCTCTTACTCCTGAGGAGAGTTTTGCCCATGCTAAGCCCAGAAGTGCTGGACGTAGTCCCAGGGGTATAGGTATCTGTGGTATGCACAATTCCCTAACATGAGTGCCTTCCCCCCTCTGCCCACTTCCTCTAAGCCCATTTACGCCTTGTCCCTTGCATTTTGATTCCCAGGGCCCCCCAACATTGGGCACCAACACTCAGGACCCCTCAACATTGGCCATCCTCTCACTGGGCCACTCCACATTGGGCCCCCTCAGGCATGGCTTTCTGTGTGTCAGGGCCGCTCTTTCCCCTGAGTTTCCAGAATCCTCTCAGACTGGCAGTTTGTCTAAGTCCTGCACAGCATGGCTGTCACAGGAAATGTCCAGCTCCCTGAAGATCAGGCTCTCTGTAAAGGATGCTGAAGATGACCGTGCATTCCACAGACCACAAGGAATGACAAATGTCATGCAAAAAGACCTCCATCTCCCTTCCTTTTTATCAACACTTTCCCATCCACTGTCATATAGTAGAAATCTCTTCATATAAAAGAGATTTCTACCATATTCACAGTTGCAAGTGGGCAAACAACATCCTCTCCTATCGATACATAAAAATACATGTAGGTAAACAGCGAGATCATATGTTCTTCCTATGACTAGCAACACAAAGTCACAAGCTTTTCACATTTACTCAACAATACTACCGTCTTGAACCATGGTCCCGTAATGTAGGCTAATTAACCACCTCCCGCTCTAATGACAGCGGGAAAAAACAAGTGTTGAATCACTAGACTAGCGTAATCAATCGTTGCCGAACATTAAAGTTTCTTTGCTAACGCATGCGAAGGCTACAATAGATATAATTCCACAGATCCAACCATAGGCCCACTCATGAACAGAGAAATACAACAAAAAGTGTTTTTCCCGAGTAGCTACATTTTCAAATCACAGTGTTGATGTTATATATGTTTGTACAGCAAGATCATCGAATATTTTCAGCTACTGACCTTATGTTTACCTTTCGTCGACTGCATTTTCCGACGCAAACACCCGGAACTAAGCTTCTAACTACAGCTGGAGAGTAGTTCTTCTTCTTCTTCTTCTTTTGGTTTTTTGGCGGTTGGAAGATTAGTATAATAGGTGCATTACCGCCACCTGCTAGACTGGGGTATGGGTACAAAAGCTAATACTACTACTGGAGAAAAAAAAAAAAAAAAAAAAAATAGCGATTTACCTAAATCCTGTGAAATAAGTTCTCTGTTCTTTCCAACTAACCAAATTTATTCAGAGGATATCTGACTCCCACTCCCTCCAAACCCTTTCTCTAACATGTCCTTAATTTCTTCTCCTTTCACGTCAATTATCCCAAGAAACTCCTTGGCTGCGTGTACCACCATTTTAATTCTTTCCGTTTTTGACTCTATCTCGCTCGCACAGTTTATCACCATTGCAACAAATGCCAGAAACCTTCTTTTATCTACACTGATACGATCAATATCTCGACTTTGTTCTTGTGGCTCTGCGACTCCCTTTTCTTCCCTCACTTTTTAACCGCCTCAGCATACGAAATTCTGTTATGTACACGTGTCCTCTCAATTTTCCCTTCAGTTTTCCTCCGCTCGCACTGCTTAGCACCCGCTTCATGATTACCCTGGCAATGAAGACATACAGCTCTTTCTTTCGGCAGTTCACAATCTTCTTCATTACATCCGTCTTTCCCGCATCGTCTACAACGAAACACCCTTTTCCTACAAACCGCAGCCACATGCCCATAGTCTTGGCACCAAAAGCACCTTAATGGATTTCGTTCATATATCCTCACTCTATAGCTGACATAATCCATCATTACCCTTTCTGGTAGCTCTTTTTCAAATTCTAATAAAATTGACAAGCTATCCGTTTCTTCCCCGTCACGGTGGCTTTTTAATCTCCTAGCGCCGCAAACACCTTCAATATTCAAAAATGCTTCAGCTTTCACCGAATGAACAACTCCACTAATTACTCCCTTCACTGTAGGCTGATTCCGCATACTAAAACACGATACCTCGGATAAATCAAATTCTACAATTTTCAATGCCTTATCCCTTTGTCGCTTAGATTTACATTCAATAATTATCAGTCCACTCCTACAAACCCTCACTGACTTTACATCTCCCACTTCTTTTTTAATAAATTGTCCTAAATAATGCCTATCACTAAATACATGATTTGTTTTATAACTGGATCTAACTAATTTCATGCCAACTAAATAAACCTCTTCCTCTCCTTTTTCTGATTCTTTTTTTCTTTTCTTTTCCCCTCCTTCCTCTACTTCCCACTACATTTTTCAGGCCCTCCAAGCCCTCTCAGTAACTCAATAGCTATCCCCAGGTGTTTGCCTCTCTGCGTTCCACTAGTCTCCTGGAGAGTAGTAGTTTGAACTACACATCTTAACGACAGTGGTTGCGAACGTTCGTTCGAACTGCGGTTTTGGGGAACACCTGCGTCGTTTAACGATGGTTCGCACAACGTAAGTTACCTTGGTAGTTCGACCGATGGTTTTGGGAAACACTGGCGTCGCAACTACATAGTTTGAACTATGTAAGTTGCTAACTTACTTAGCAACTACGCTTTTGGGAAACGCACCCCAGAAGATCAGTCAGCGAAGCAAACGTTTCAGGGAGAATATAAGAATCGAAAGTCCAGACCACAGTTCAATCAAAACCAGAAAATCAGTCCTGAAGGCAATCCAAATTCATGAATCAGAAAACAAAAATGGGTCAGAACACAGAATGAATGACAGGAAATGTGTAAATCAGTGGTCAACGAAGATAGGTAAAACACGAGAAAGTAAACACTATAAGGAAGGCAGGATTGAAAGAGTGGAATCGTTGACAACCTGACAAAGACTAGCTGCACAGGGGGCTCTTTAAATACACAGAGAGGCTAAAAAACCCAAGGTGGAGAAGAGCTTCACACTGTGGTGGCACAGGGTTACACTGGCCTGTATGGCTCTGAAGTGCTGGATCCAAATGATCACAAAGGTCCGAGAGGACAGCTCTGGGTAGCCTAAAGATTCCCAATAACTCTCACTCTCTGCAAATACATCTATAAGCTCATGGAAAATGTGTTCCCTCCATAGGGCATCATCTGCAATATCTTGCAGTAGCAGTAAATATGTTATTGTGTGAGCAGGGTGTAGACGTCCTTCCTTTTGGCCAATAAATGGGGTGACAATCACTGACTAATGGATGGAATATGGTTCCCAATTAAAATTATTGATATAAGTTGAAGTGCATTGTAACATTCATATTTATTTGTAAAATCCATAATTATTTGAAAAACAACAACAGATATTGAAAAATGTAACAAATTACAAAAATATGATTGTAATTCAAATAATATATTACATAATTCTATAAAAGAATTAATTAATTGAATGTGCTTAAGAGTGCTCTTCAGTCTGCGTAGATTCTGTTATTTCCTAAGAACGAATTCCACAGAAGAAAACATTGGTGAAGTCAGAATCTGAATAAAAAGTGTGTCAGTGGGTTTTAAGAGGAAGTTTCCTCTTAAGAATAAAGGAGCCGTGACAGGTATGCAGCGGAGGGCAGTCAGAAGGGGGTGATGTGGGGTGTTTGGGGAGGTTGTAGATCAGACACCATAGCGCCCCCTACAGAAATGCTGAACTCATTCCTCATCCCTTAAAAAAATTATTTCATTGCACCTTAAATTTCAGAAGCCTTACTTTCTAACAAACCATGACAAATTCCATTGAATTTTCACGCCCCAATCTCTCTCCCGTTCTCACTCCCTCATCCCTCGTTCCCATTGTTTCATCCCCCTCCCTCGTTTTCCTTTCATCCCTTCATCCCTCCATGATTTTGATACATTTTTTCTTACAGATTCACAAAAATTCAAATAATGAAATGTCATGCCCCCTCCTCCACCGATCCCTCGTTCCTCATCCCTCACAGAATGACTTCATTGCAGCTCAATTTTCAGAAGCTTTACATCATAACAGCACACAATATATTCCATAACATTTTCATCCCTCATTTCTCCCTCATTTACTCATCTCCTTGTCCCTCGTTACCCCGTCTCCCATCTCTGCACAAATTATTTTATCAAAACTTTGTTTCATAGGTAATTAACCATAATGACAATCTAGTAAAGGAAACGAAAACATCACTTCCCTCCGATCATTTTTTACATTGTCCCCTCGTTCCCTCCCCCCCTCTAACGCACACACAGGTCATAATGCACTTTCTCAACACGTCATCTACCGGATATGAATGTTTGGTAATTACTGTTAATGTGACGTCTCTTTTCAGAATTACCTCATTTTTTGGGGGAAGACAAATTGGACAAACTCAATACAATATACAGGAGAAGTCCGCTTCCCCAAAGTCTCCCACTGGGAAACCTTCTTTAAATGTGATGAAATTAAATATTAAGAAATTAATTATCTTACCAGCAGAGGATGGGCTCCCCACTATAACCGGTTCCTCCTGAGATTTCTTCCCACAGGGGAGTTATTCTCACCTCTGTCTGAGGTTTTTTCTCATTATTGGGAGTTTTTTCCTGATTTGCTGTCCAGGGGATGAGGCCGGGCAGTGGGGCACTGCCCATTTTACGTTTCGTTAATCGTGTCTGTGACAGTCCCTCCGTGAAAAGATTATACAAATAAAATTGAGTCGAATTGAAATTTCACTATTGCCAATTGGTTGGCCATTTTCCCATAAATCCCCGATTGAGCAGAGGATTTGCTATATGCAACTCGGTGCAGCTTCGCTCCTCAAACCTTGGCAATTATATCAGTCTACTACTTTCCATTCTAGCTGCTCATCCCAGTGATGGAAACGAGAGGCTTTCTGAAGCACTGATCCTTCTCACCTGTCGCTATCAACACGATGTACAGTAGTGACATCTGCTTGTCAAATAATTTACAGCCGATTCACGCCATTACAAGAACGCCCATTCTTCTTTCATCACAACATCCACCAAGTGCGAAATCTCATTTCATCTCTTCACTCTTGAGGACTTGAAGAGCCTTTATGACTCTGAGAAGAGATGTCACCCCCACACTGAGTCTCATCGCCTGGGGTTTTCCATTAACCTGCTCTGGTCTCCTACTCGACTCTATTCCATCGTTCATCAGTACAATTCCCATACTCTTTCGATTCAATAAATATAATTAACACCAATTTTAGGTGTGGTCTGGAATTTATTAAATGGTGTTCAAACACAAGTTAGTGAACCAGACCACACCTACATATGTCACTCCATTCATCCACATCCAAACCAGTCAGCCTATTTTTACTGCCTTCTTTCTGCAATACTCGTCTGCCTCGTTCGACATCCCTCCCTCCCATTTCCTTCTATTCTTCTCTCACCCTATCACTCTATCGGAGCCCTGGGGGACTTGAAGAGCCTTTATGACTCTGGGAAGAGAGGTGACCCTCACACTGAGTCTCATCGCCTGGGGTTTCCTGTTAACCTGCGCTGGTCTCCTACTCAACTCTATTCCATCCTTCATCAGTACAATTCCCCTGCTCATTCAATTCAGAAAATACCATGAACTACTATTTTAGCTGTGGTCTGGAATTCATAAAATGTGTCTTGGCTGCTCATGTTGAAAGCAACTAACTGTCTAGGCATTCTGTCCACTTGTGAGGTAGTTTTGGCACGACTAGGACTCCATCAAACTTACTCTGCATACCGTGGTACCACTGGTGGGAAGTGGTGCCTTTTAATGCTGCTGTGAAGACATGTGCCTGCCTGCCAGCTTCATCTGCAGTCTCAGGATCCTGCTCTTTCATCCAAACTCACACCTCACGCCCAAACCTCATCTACTCCCACCTCTCATCACCTGTTGCTTGTGACTGTAAGAAAAACCTCAGCAGGCAGCCAGTTTTGTTACAACCCCCTCCATACATCTTCCTGATACTGTCACTGCTCATTTAAAACCCATCCAAGACCCAAGACCCAGTCTTCTTATTAACAAAAGCTCCTGCCTTACACTCTTGGTCAGACTGTAATGATGCCAAGAGGTAACTCAATCCTATTCAGGAGTAACCAGGCATTGTGATTGAACTAAGCCTTTCAAGAATGAGTAAATCATTTTTTTCTGTTTTGACAGCTCGAGTTCCATCCATTGGTCATTATTTTATTGAAAATAGAAAATTACTGGGACACTCTGCAGACTTCTTGCCTGTTATGGCCATAAATGAGTGTGAGCATCGAGAAAGTGAAGGATCCCTCAACGGCAAATTCTAAGGCAAATCTCCTTTGTAGTCCATTATCTCTATGTGTCTCTGTGGACATGAGATGGGTAACACTGTACCAAATTGAAGATGGTGACCTCTGTAAAGACTTATCTGTGGCTGCATGTGATCTGGAATAAATCAGTTCACTCCACCAGCTTTTGGTTTGTCTCTGTGACTCTAGTCATCTCATCTCTTTGGTATAAACTACTGACGGAGGGAGGAAGGACAGATTTGCACAGGAGCTGCAGCACATATAGGAGAGGAAGGGAATGAGGGAGCAGACAGGACTGCCCATGTGACTTTAGGCAGGGAGACCATTGGTGTCTCTGTTTGTGTTGAATTAGTTTTTGATCGAATGATTGAGTGCAGAGGTTTTTGCATTGAGCCCACACTTCCCTGTTTTGAGGTGTTTGTGCCCGTTTTTGATAGTGAAATAAAATGTTCCATTTTTGGCACCACCAGCATTTGTCCTCTTGTTTGGCAACATCACCACAAGGCTTTTCAACTACATTTTCAGTCAGACGCAAAGGAGCCTCATCAACGAGAGACAAAGCTGAGAAAGTAATAAAAAACCAGGCAGGACCCAGGTGGAGAAATAATCCATCAATAGGAATGAGAAGCTGGGGGTTGAATGGAGCTCAGATGGAGCTCAGAGAGCAGAACATTTGAGGTGGGTCCCCTTAAACCCCAATGTCCCCCAGCAGTAACGCCAGCACTACAGGATTATCTGGGGCAAACCGTCAGCCCCTGACCCTTAAACACACTATTGCTTTAAACTCGTACCTGTTTAAGAATGTATGATCAATAATCAAACAGTGTATTTACTGAATAATCAAGACCAAAACACAAGCCTGAACTCATAATGATATTATTAAGAAATGACACATCGTCAATTGGCTAAATTGATAAAGCTCTTAATTGTGCTGTAGCATTTTTTTTCAGCTGTGTAGCTAAATTTATTTTAACATTGCACGAAATGAAAATGTGTTCATCTTCGATTTTTCGAAGGAAGAACCTGGAAACTTTGACCAGTCCGCCATTAACATCGTCCTCGTCGCTGACTTCTCTTCGTTTCTGAACCTATCTCATCTATTCCCTACATCTTCAACACACTCAAAGAGTTTGGTTGATTTTTCTGCTTATAAACTCAAACTTGATAAAAGTGAGCTTTTACCCAGTACCACTGCTGCCAGCTAAACTCCCTTTCATTCCCTATCATTTAAAATAACAAAAAAATCATCTGAGTTTATCTCAGTATCTCGGTTACAAAATCCCACTCTCAGCTGCTAAAGGCCTATTTAACTCCACTCCCAGATCATACCTGACGGGATCTTATTCACTGGTCCACCAGGCCCCTATCACTCGCCAGATGAATGAATACAGTTAAAATGAATATTCTTCCAAAGTTTCTATATTTTATCAGTCAGGACAACACATATTAAAATGGTGGGGGAGCAGAAACAGAACTACAGCAGAATAACCAACAATCACAGCAAACACAAGCAGCGCAGCAGGTGACTGTTGCAGACAAAGCGTCAGTGTGAACAGCTGCAGAGCATGAGCTTAATTAGCCATTTCTGAAGAGTGCGCTGCAGTACTGAAGTGATGTGTGCAGACATGATTGGGTAGTGAGAGGACATGTGATGTCCGAATTCTGCGATGCTGCGGCTGCAGAGAGTTCCCTGAACGAATTACAGCTTCATTTCATGCCAAGCTGTTCATTATTTTAATGCATTCCATATTTCTTCACAAACTCCTTCTTTCAAGTGCTTGACAGTCTTATTTCATCATTTATTTAGAATAATAAAGCAGCTTGGATTTGAAAACTATTTTTACAAAGGCCAAAGTTATGTGGTGGAATGGCTTTTCCGAATTTTCAAGTATGTATTACTGCAAATTATGACAAAAATTAAAAGCTTATTGCACTGGTTAGGTGACGTATCCACAGATGATATTCCTGCTTCATTACAAACAGAATTAACCTCTTGTGCTGCTGTTTCACTTGCTGCTCTTTCGTGTCTCCAGTTCCATTAAACATCCCCCAGGCCTGTCAGAACCCTGTGCTTTCACAATCCTTGAAAATTTGGCCTCTATTTAGAAAAAAAAAATACAGATTAGTCTCCCTGTCCGGTTATAACCCCAGTGCAGCTGTTCCCAGCCTCCCTGATAGACAATGCATTTGATCACTCATCCAGAAAGGGTGTCTTGAACATCAGGCAATTGCGTGAAGAAAACATTCTTAAGTCATTTGACCAAATTAAGAAAGAGTTTGCTCTGCTGCCACATCATTTCTTCTGCCACTTACAAATTAGACACTTTATATGCACTCAGTTTACCCAGTTTCCTTCCTTACCACCAATAACATCTCTTAATCTGTGTGGAAAATTTTCTCAGATTGAGTCGTAATACGAGAGTCTTAGAGCAGGTTAAAAGAAACATGATCAACTGTTCATTGCCATATGATCCTGCAGAATGAGAGAGCGAACAGGGACACTGTGTGTAACTACAGCAGTCAGAGGTCATTCTCTGCTGAATAATTTTCACAAGCAATTCTTCAAGCAATCAATCGAAAAATTCCACAATCATTTTAAATCTTTGAAGATTTCTGCTCTCGGGATGCGCTAAAAGGAGTCACATCTTGTGCTTAGGGGCTCAGTGTCAAGGCCTGGTACAGATAGAAACAATTCTGTTATCTTGCTAAGTCGGGACATTTCCCAGACATGCACCCCTCCTATCAATACTTTCCCACACAGTTTTCTTGGAGCCTAAAGCTGAGAACAAAATAATTTCTATTACATTTCTAACAAGTATACAGCCTATGTATTTTTTTAAAGCAGTAAAACTATACAGGGTGTCAGTTTGTAAGGGAGGGTGCGCTTCAACAGTTGGATTCTCAGTGGAGTGCTAAACCCAAAATCCAGTGAACATATTCGAAAAATCAAAAGTAGGAAAGCACATCTCAATACTTCAATTCAAGGAGGAGAAAAATACTCACATTTCACTTATTTATTTGCCTCACATCACAAAAACCAAACGCTAACGCGTTTCGGCACAAAGCCTTCATCAGAGCGTTTGCAGATTATGGAATAATTAAATGACACACCCACTGAATGATGCTTGTTAGCTTAATTCACTTGTTCACGGTCACTTTAATTGCAAGTGTTAACCCTTTGGTTACAATCTACTCATAATAGAGATCATTTTGTGCCGAGGTTAGAGGTGAAAGGGTTAATTATTCAAAAAAACGCCTAGGCATACTGGTAAAACCCTGCCTAAAATTTTAATTTAATGTGACGAATCCAATTTTAACCCTCGCATTCCCGTGCACAAAAGACATGAATTTTGCAAAATTCAAAGCATCCGTGCTCACTGGAGCATGAAGTGTAAACCGAGATACTGGTATCATTCGAAGCAGAATGACCCCCTCTGCCAAGGTTTACGCTCTTATTTACAGAACTATTATCTATGTTAATTTGATGATTTTTCCAAGTGTATCATTTTTTCTGATACACCCTGTAATGTAATAAAATCAAAGTGCACTAAACACTAAAAGGAATTTTAAAACTTGAGGTTACGCTCAGGAACCAGACGCGAGAACCAAGCACTCAAAAAAAAAAAAAAAAAACTGGTGTTTTATTAATGGGGGTGAACCTCCGCAGAGCAGGCAGCAACAGTACAAAGTCCACAATCCAAAAATCAGAATCCCAGGGATGTAATCCAAGTTGTAAACAGGGCAGCAAACACAAATCTCGTGGTCGGGCAAAAAAGGTTCGATACACAGATGCAAACAAATCCAACCCAAAGCCAAAATCACAATCGGGGACAGTCCAGTCAGAAGAGAATTACAAAGAGTCCAAGGCATAAAGGATCATAGCACAGGCAAACCAAGCGAAACGTTCTGACAAACGGCTGGTTGTGAAATGACTGCTTAAATACACGTAGGGGAAGTCACATGCTATGATTGGGAACAGGTGAACTGGATCAGACGAATTAACAGAGGAATGAACAAGAGGAAGTTCCAAACCACATTAAATTGGCGGAAGCCAAAACGCGGACAGGGATCACAAAGACAGCCGATTGACAAACATACAGCTCTGGTTCGAGAGTTGCAAAGATAATGAGGCAGAACAGAGTTAAACAGGTGCAGAGGAGATTGAGTAAAGACAAGGGGCGGAGACTAAAATAGGGCAAATGCTGAGAGCTTGATAGTCAATTAGTAAAGTCAAAACCTAGTGCTCGTTAGTAAGTTAGTACTATAAACAATGTTAGTCTGGGTTAGTATCTTTAACTAAAATAACAAACTGTTAGTACTGTTAGTAATTATAGAAAAGCAAGGCGAAGGAAGCAAACGATATTAGAAGGAATAATTGAAATCCCAGAAACCATGAAATCACCCGAAAGTGTGGCACGTAATACTGGGGCAGTGTGCAGTCACATGACATGAGACCAGACGGGGGACAAAGTGCAATGCATGGCATGAAACAAAACAAGAACCGGAATCTAACTGAGAGTGTCATGGTTTGAGAGCTTTGAGAGCTGTTTGTGGCTCTCGTCCGGGACGATATTGTTTTGCTCCCTATCGGATTCCTGGGCCAGCTGACATTGATTGGGGGCGTGGCCCGGTCTCTATTTAAGCTTCTATTTCGCCTCGCTCCGGTTGCTAGAGTGTCAGTTCTTCTTTGGCGCTTTAGCCGGTAAGGTTCTCTAGAGAGATATTGTCAGGGACTTAGTTGCTTATCAGGAATAGTGTTAGTGAGCAAGGGAATATTTGGTTTATTTCCCTTTCTTTTGTTTTCCTCGAGCTCGCCTGTTTTCTACCACGGACGGCGGCAGGTCCGTTGGTAGCGCGGGTCACGTTATTTTTATCTGCTTTTAGTCTCTCAGCACGCTGTGAGTGTTGCCTTTTATTTCTGGCTGCTGCTCTTGGCGTCCACTGCCAGTACCCATCACAGAGAGAATGGAATATGGAAGACATACAGACAAAGCAAAAACAAAACAAGGCATGGAATTAGACTCATAATGGAAGCATGGGCAATCAAGGCAGAATCATTATCAAAACATGGGCAACCAAAGCAGAATCATAGGCAGAACATGGTCAGACAAAGCAGGATCATAACAAAACTAAAACAGTAACAACAAAAATTCCTTCACAATCTGATCCTGGAAACCAAGCGAGATGTTAAGGGAATAATATCCAAGCCTGATGCAGCTATATTTGATCTGGAGGACTCGTCTATCTCAATTATTAAGGAAAACCAAGAATATGATTTCAGTACTGTTATATTGGATGATAAATCATCTAATTGGAAACATGCTGCATTTAACCCTTGTGTGGTGTTAGGATTTTCTGCATCCTCGGGGTGTTAAGGGGTCCCTTGGGGTTTCAGCCCATAACTCAGCCCCTGTGCTGGCTAGAGACATTCTGTTTTCACCGGAGGGAACTTGAGGATGTCCTTTAGGTCACTGACCTACCGCTAGCTTGCTCCAACCTGAGGGAGCGGAGCCTATTCAAAACACTTTTATCAATGCCACCAGCCCCACTTCTCAGCCTCTGTGTGGGCTAGAGACACAGTGCGGAGTTTTGCCATCATGCACGCCACGAATCCTACAACTCAGCCCTTGTGAGGGCGAGAGAAACACTGTCTTCACTGGAGGGTTACTGGTGGGTTGCTGTGATGTCAATGACTTTTCCTATGATGACTCTGACCTTTGGGGGCGGAGTTTGCCATCATCCACACCACAAATCCCATTTCTCAGCCTCTGTGTGGGCTAGAGACACCCTGTCTTCACTGGACGGTTACTGGTGCGTGGCTGTGACATCACTGACCTTCCCTGTACTGACTGTGACCTTGGGGGAGGAGGTTTCGCCATCATGCACGCCACAAATCCCACAACTTAGCCCTTGTTAGGGCTAGAGGCCTACTGTCTTCATCAGGGTGTTGCTTGTGGGTGGTTTCTGACCAGTCCCCAATCTGCATTGGTCCAAGGGGGTGGAGTCTGACCCCCATGCCACTATCGATGCCATTATTAGACCATATCAGGTACCACGTACCAGGTACAGTACTGCGTGGATCATGTCTCTGGCACACACAGGGGCTTGATTGTGGAATTCCTGTTGTGTAATGGCGTGGTAGCGAAGCCCCACCCCCTTGGATCAAGTTTGGTTGGGGACAATATACCCCCCACTCCACCCCCTGTTCAGGTATTCTAGTCTCTGGTAGAAGGAAGGCCGGTAAAGGCATGCAGCAATGTTTTCGGTCCTATTCCAATGTTCACACTCAAGCTGTAGATTACTGCCCTATTGTTTTATACTGGGGTCCTTTGGACCCAAACACCCTCTATGTGATGTGGAGGGGGGGTGTAGAGTGGGGGCTCCCCCCAAAAAAGTTATCCTCCATGTTCTTCACATAAAATAAGCCAAGGACACCGAGTTTCAGGATGAAAAAAGTATTACTTGTATGATTTTTATTTTAGTAAAGATGGAAAATGGGTCCAAAAGTCCCTAACATCACAAAAGGGATAGTTGAACATTTGGACCAGGGGTCCCCAATCTTTCCCAGAGAGGGCCGGTGTGGGTGCAGGGTTTCATTGCAACCAACCAGCTATGCACCTGATACTATTAATCAAGCTTATTAGTAAGGAGTCCAGGGGTTGATAAGTAGTATCAGGTGTGTAAATGCTTGGTTACAATGAAAGCCTGCACCCACACCGGGCCTTTCTGGGAAAGATTGAGGACCCCTGATTTAGACTCTCAACAACATTGCCATCATTGCAAATAAAAACATTTCTTTATAAAGCAGTTGTCCTCTCTGACAGCAGTTTTAGTTCATAAATATTTTGAATCACTGAATTTTTTATTTAAGGACAGAAGTGAGGGTAATGCACCTGTAAGACGTGTTTTGTGGAGACGTGTTTGGGAGGAGCTTAGGGAAATGGTTTTGAGCTCTCAGTTAGGATGAAAAAACTGCTTCAATGAGGTGTGGATGGAAGTTTAACTCAAAATATGCTTTGGACTTTAGCTAAGAGTTTAAAATACAATTCCTGTGAATGAAATGGTCAGTAACTGAGACATTTGTTTCCATAACAGTGAAGACGAATTTGAAATAGAGTAGAAAGTGGGGAATTGTACCTTTAAATTCAACCCTCAGCTTGTTACATGTTGAGTCATGAAGACCACAGCAGGTAACAGTAAAAACAAGGTTAGTTTCTGGGAAAAGACATTGTTTTCTGTATGCACTGTGACCTGTGTGGTCAGCAAATGGAAAAAAAAGTTTTGAGATGAAATATTTTACAAATTGGGAAAATTCTGTAAATATTTACTCTTGATAAAAAGATGTCACATTATATGTACAGAATGTATTTTTTCAGGATTATAAGCAGGTGCTTATTCTGTGGAGATATTTAAAACCTCATAATCAGTCCTGTAATGTACTGAAACATGCAAAGAAAACAGAGCTCTGCTAAGCCTGGCTTCAGTCCAACTCCTCCTGCTGCTGAGGGCAGAACCAGGAAGTGACTGTCGCTCTCTCTGTTACGCAGTTTCAGAGAAATCATAACTTTACTGCGTCTCTCCCAGAAAGAAATACAAACACCGTCTCTGTCTGTGTGAGCTGTAAAATGACTGAAGGGGGAGGTTTGATGGATCAGGATCAGTTCAGCTGTCCGATCTGTCTGGATCTACTGAAGGATCCGGTGACTATTCCCTGTGGACACAGTTACTGTATGGGCTGTATTAAGGGCTACTGGGATAAGGATGATCACACTGGTGTTTACAGCTGTCCCCAGTGCAGACAGACCTTCACTCCAAGACCTGTTCTGGGTAAAAACACCATGCTGGCTGAAGCGTTGGAGAAACTGAAGAAGACAGGACTCCAAGCTGCTCCTCCTGCTCACTGTTATGCTGGACCTGGAGATGTGGTGTGTGATTTCTGTACTGGGAGAAAACGCAAAGCTGTCAAGTCCTGTCTGGTGTGTCTGGTCTCTTATTGTGAAACTCACCTCCAGCCTCACTATGAATTTCCAGCATTAGGGAAACACAAACTGGTCAAAGCCACTGGAGACCTGCAGGAGAAGATCTGCTCTCATCATGACAAACTGCTGGAGGTTTACTGTCGGACAGATCAGCAGTGTATCTGTTATCTGTGTACAATGGATGAACACAGAGGCCACGATACAGTCTCAGCTGCAGCAGAAAGGACTGAGAAACTGGTCAGTACAGAACCTCCTACACATAACTCTCATGCTTTTGCAATAATAACAATTGATCGTATTTTTACAAAAAACACTAAGCCTTATCGCCTGCTGTTTAAAATTTCTTAATTTATTACGCAAATATTATTTTTTCTTGTTTTCGTACATCTGTAGAATTCTGTGATTTCCTGGTATACAAATCCAAAGCGGTAACAGCAGGAACTGAACCCAAGTCAGTTCTCTGTGACAGCTCTGTTCATACCCCTGCTGAACCCAGATCAGTTCTCTGTGACAGCTCTGTTCATACCCCTGCTGAACCCAGATCAGTTCTCTGTGACAGCTCTGTTCATACCCCTGCTGAACCCAGATCAGTTCTCTGTGACAGCTCTGTTCATACCCCTGCTGAACCCAAGTCAGTTCTCTGTGACAGCTCTGTTCATACCCCTGCTGAACCCAGATCAGTTCTCTGTGACAGCTCTGTTCATACCCCTGCTGAACCAAAGCTGTCACTGGAAAGCAAGAGGAATGATATTTTTCATAATATTAACAGAAAACATGCAGTGGAGTAACCATCAGTTTCAATGATATAAACTAATTCCCTTGTCCTAATGCATCCCTCCACATATTTGCATGAATATTAAACACTGACTGATGAAAGATTTTAAAATATTTTATCCCATGATGGTGATGTGTTTGACTTTGTGGCTCTTTATCTACTGAAAAATGCTCTTGAGTTAATTTCTCATGAAAGAAAATGGTAACAAATTGAAATCTAATACTTTGAAGTCTTGAATATTTTTTAGCAGTCCCCATCACTCGAGATCTCGGGTGTAACTGCACTCCGTGCAATATTTCTACCCCTGTATGAGGCCTGAACTGTTCAATAAACCTGCTGCACACCAAATATTTCCAAATATTTAGGCTTGCTTGGAACATGAAAGTGTTGTTCAACATAATATGATTGTTTTAAAATGAATTTTTTGATGATAAAAAATTATTATGATTTTAAAAGGGAAATGATTCATTCGCAGAAACAGCTGGGGGCGACACAGAGTAAATTCCAGCAGAGAATCCAGGAGAGAGAGAAGGAGCTGCAGGATCTGAGACAGGCTGTGCAGTCACTCAAGGTGGGTACTGACCAGAGGAGAAGACAACAGCTGCTGCTGGAAGAGCCATTTCAGGGCTCAGTCAGGGCTCTCCTCCAGTCAGCCAGTGAGGAGCCCAGTGTTGGGCCACTTTCCAGCCCTGTGGGGCTCAATCCCACTGAGACACACTGTGGGGAACAGGCTGTGTGGGGTCCCAGTAAGAGCTGAGTGAAAGGCCTAGTTAAAATGTACAGCCTCCTCTCTCTGTGTCTCCTAACAGCTCTCTGCACAGGCAGCAGTGGAGGACAGTGAGAGGATCTTTACTGAGCTGATCCGCTCCATTGAGAGAAGGCGCTCTGAGGTGAAAGAGCTGATCAGAGATCAGGAGAAGGCTGAAGTGAGTCGGGCTGAAGGACTCCTGGAGCGACTGGAGCAGGAGATTGCTGAGCTGAGGAGGAGAGACGCTGAGCTGGAGCAGCTTTCACACACAGAGGATCACATCCATTTCCTCCAGGTAACATCACTGGCTCTTTGACTGTCTGCATTGTGCACATTTTGCCCTCTTTAGTTTCAATGAACAACTCCAAATGTCTGCTAAAGTATTAGAATTTTGACTGATCTCTGTATATTTTATTCTGTCTGTTTGCAGAGCTGTCAGTCTCTCTGTGCCCCTCCTGGACCTGGACACTTACCCAGTATCACTGTCAGTCCACACGTCTCTTTTGAGGCTGTGAGGAAATCTGTCTCTAAACTGAAAGAGCGACTGGAGGATGTTTTCAAATCAGAGTTGATCAAAGTTTCTGGAAAAGGTTTGTGAATGTTCCATGTTGGGACAAATGACATAGGTAAGGGTAGGTTTGAGGTTCTGCAAGGCAAATTTGTGGAATTAGCTGAGAAGCTTAGGAGCAGATCCTCAATGGTAGTGTTCTCCGGGATTCTACCGGTACCACGTGCAAGCATAGGAAAGCAGAATTTTATCTGAAGGTTTAACACGTGGCTACGAACCTGGTGTAGGAAAGAGGGGTATAGGTTTATGGGGCACTGGAACTTTTTCTGGGACAGGGTGACCTGTTCAAGCCTGACGGGCTGCACCTGAATCAGAGGGGTACCTTTGCACTGGGCCAGCGTATGTTGAGGGTAGCACAGGATTATTTAAACTAGGGACTTGGGGGGCAGGGAGGTTTGTGAGTGTTACACATAGGGAATGCAGACTGCCCAGATGGAGGCTGACGGTGTTACATGCACTAGTAATGATATACTTTTAAAGCAACAATGCGTAGTGGGGGCCTTGAAGCAGCGGCTAATGGGAAATCAAGGGGGAAGAGCATTAGTAATAACCTGAAATGTTTTTATTTAAATACAAGAAGCATAAAAAATAAATTTCCAGAACTTGAGGATGTCATGATTAGTGAGGGCTATGACATAGTTGGGATTACAGAGACATGGCTAAGTGAAGAGGATGGAGATGAATATAACATAGAAGGTTATAAGCTCTTTAGGAAGGATGGATGTAATAGGCGAGGAGGGGGCGTAGCACTCTATGTGAACGAAAACATAAATGCACTGGAAATTCCCGAAATTGAACATTCCTTGCCCTGTGAAGATATCTGGGTCAGGCTCATTGGCAAACATGAGACAGGTTTAAACATAGGAGTATGCTATCAACCAGCAGCTTTGGACAGTACAATCAATGAAATGCTTTTTAGGAGGATTACGCAAGCTTGTAGAGGTGGTGGGACTATTATTATGGGAGACTTAAATTATCCTGGTATCAATTGGGAAATGGTGAAAGGACAGGGTAGGGGGGAGGAAGAATTTCTTGATGTTATAAATGATAATTTCTTGGTGCAGTATGTTAATAAACCTACCACAGAGAAGGCAATTTTAGACTTAGTGCTCTGTAATGACCCTGATCGATTTAGCAATGTTGGGGTACTGGAGCCACTTGGGACAAGTGATCACTCTGCTGTTAATTTTCATGTTTCATGGGAAGTTAAACGGGTGTATTCAAAAACAAAAATTTTCAATTTTAGGCGAGCAAACTTTGACAGAATGCGCTCGTATCTTGGTGAAATAAAATGGGAGACACTCCTGGACTGAGTCCTAAAATGAGATGTGGGAAAGATTTAAGGGGGTTTTACTTGAATCACAATGCAGATTAATTCGAAAGGTGTCCAAAAGTAAGCTGAAAAAGCAGAATCCTCAGTGAATGACCAAAAGTATTCGTAGGATTTTGAGGGAAAAGAGGAATCTTTATCAGATGTACATAAAGGATAACAATGAGAACACTAAGGCTGCATACTGTAAAATGTGGGCTGTGGTCAAAAAAGAGCTGAGGAATGCTAGAAGACTGTATGAAAGACAAAGTGCAGAGGGGGCAAAAACTAACCCTAAGCGCTTCTTTCAGTACTGTAGCAGAAAAAGGAAAGTTAAAGAGCAGGTTAAGTGCATAAAGAATAAAAACGGATCGCTGCTATATGATAACAAGCATATTGCGGATGCCTTAAACAGTTACTTTGTTGAGAATTTTACCTCAGAGGGGGTCTTTATTTGGCCAGAGGGCATGTCAAATGCTCAAGATTATTTAGCAGAAATTGAGGTTCGGGATAACAAAGTATTAGACAAGGTGCACAAACTAAAGGCAGATAAGGCGGCGGGTCCTGATGGCTTATATCCTAGAGTGCTCAAGGAAATTAGTGAGATCATCTTTAAGCCGCTATCCGCCATCTTCAGACGGTCTTTAGAAACTGGAGCAAAACCAAAAGATTGGAAACAGGGCAATATAATACCAAAATATAAGAAAGGGGACCGTACCGAGCCAGGAAACTACAGGCCAGTCAGTTTAACTTGCATTGCGTGCAAAATATTGGAATCTATCATAAAAGATGAGCTGGACTTATTTCTTGAACGGAACAGTATCTTGAGGGATAGCCAACATGGTTTTCGGAATTTTTTTCATGCCTAACAAACCTTCTGGAATTTCTTGAAGAGGCCACCAGGACTTAAGCAGGGCTTATGACATCATATACTTGGATTTTCAGAAAGCATTCGATGTAGTACCGCATAAGAGACTAATTTTTAAACTGAGCTCCATTGGAGTTACAGGAGGTATTCTGGAGTGGATTCAAAACTGGTTACAGGACAGAACACAAAGAGTGGTGGTCAGTGGTATCTCATCTGAGCTGGGTATGGTGGGGAGTGGCGTCCCCCAGGGATTGGTGTTGGGGCCCCTGCTGTTCCTCATCTACATTAATGACCTTGATAGGAATATTGAGAGCAGATTGGTGAAATTTGCAGATGATACTAAATTGGGGGGTTTGGCAAATAGTTTAGGGTCCACTAAAGTGATTCAGGACGATTTGGATAGAATCCAGAATTGGGCAGAAATGTGGCAAATGAAATTTGATCTAGCAAAATGTAAAGTTGTACATGTAGGTAATAAAAATATTAGACGGGATTACTTCATGGGAGGTTTAAAACTGGAATGTGCTGCACACGAGAAAGATCTGGGAGTGATTGTTGACCAAACCCTCACAGGCTCTAGCCATTGTGCCGTAGCAGTTAAAAAAGCTATGATGGGATGATGGGATACATTGCCAAAAGTATTGAGTACAAATCTAAGGAGGTGATGCTTCTTTTGTACAACACATTCGTTAGACCTCATCTGGAGTATTTTGTACAGTTCTGGGGACCATACTTTAAGAAAGATATAGAGGCTCTAGAGAAAGTTCAGAGAAGAGCCACTAAGCTTATTCCAGGTATAAAAGATGAAAGCTACGAGAAGATGCTGAAGATCCTTAATTTCTTTAGTCTTAGGAAAAGGAGACTCAGGGGTGATTTAATTGTGGACTTTAAATATGTTAAAAGGATTAACAAAGTGAATTATGTAGGATTCCTTCGACTAAGTGTTGTGAGTAGAACTCGGGGTCACAAATGGAACTTGACCAAAGGTAAATTTAGCACTGATATTCGGAAATATTTCTTCACCCAAAGAGTAATTTCAATGTGGAATAGCTTGCCTGACCATATTGTTGAGGCAGAGACCTTGGGGGTTTTCAAGAGCAGGCTTGACTTAAAGCTAGATACCATTGAGTCATTCAGTATCTGAAGGGATATATTCACATTAGTATAAAGAAACTGGCAAGCTTAGTTCGGCTGAAAGGCCTGTTCTTGCCATTCATGTTATGTTATGTTATGTTAACTAACCCTGCTGCAAAAAATCATATTTCCTCACTACACAGAACACATAGGTGAGATGCTCTGCCTAAAATTCACGTTTACATCATGACCGTCACTGAGGAGGCAATGGGGCGTAATGCTGGATTTCGTCCACTAGAAGGCTACAGTTGCAGAGACTTTGTAATTGTGGCAGCTGCAGCTCATTACATACATTTGAGGACAATATAAAGGGCCAGCCGCCCAGTCCTGAGGATAGATGACCTTAATACCTTTGTTGCAGTAAAACTATATTGGCAAATTTATGTATGGTTGTCAATGAATAGTATTGGGCCTGTTGCTAATCAGCGTAAATGTATTACTTATGTATGTTCTGGAAAAACTTAGCCTCCCTCTTTCACAAGATCAGACGTCTATCATGATCCGGCATGAAAACACAGCCTCTCTTCCACCAAAACCATCAGCATGAAAAGCTGAACTAACTCCCGAGGAAATACATACATCTGTTCTAACGCACTTCTGTGTTGTCATTCTGTAGGCCTCGACGAAGCAAGCATACATTTTTGCATTATTTTTGTGCACATAATGATCAACTAGTGTGTGTAACGTGAAAATATGGTCTGTGGTTCTAAATTTAGGTAGGAATCCAATTTGGCTTTTGCTTAATAAATGGTGTTCTGTGATGAAGTCTATGATTCTTGAGTTTAGTATACCACGTAAAACCTTTCCTAGACAGGAATTTATGCAGATCCCATGGTAATTTTGGGGGTCTGTCTTGTCTCCATTTTTAAATATGGGGCTTATCATTCCTTCACTCCACATTTCTGGAAAATGCCCGACTCTGAGTACCAGATTGAAAAGTTTTAAAATGGCTGACCTGAATTTTGAGTCTGTGTGTTTAAGCATCTCATTGCAGCTGCCATCCAGTCCACAGGCTTTTCCACATTTTAGAATTTTCAGTTTTTGGTCTAATTCTGTCACTGTAATTTCGTAATCTAATGGGTTTTGGTAATCCTTAATGATTGTTTCTAATTGGTTCAGTTTTTCTTGTATTTTGTTTTGTTCAGGTGTGTTACGTGGTTCTTGATATAAATTTTTGAAGTGCTTTATCCATATATCTCCATCTTGAATGGCCAAATTATTAGTTATTATTATTTTAATTGTTTAATATCTTCCATTTGTCCCAGAAACTATTTGAGTTAATTGATTCTTCAATTGAGTTGACCTGGTTATTCAAATGCTGTTCTCTTTTAGTTCTCAGAGTCTGTTTATATTTTTTAAGTGTATCCCCGTAACAAATATGCAGTTCCTGATCTTCTGGAGCTCTGTGCTTTTGGTTGGATAATTGTCTCAGTTTTTTTCTCATGTTTTTGCATTCTGAGTCAAACCAATTTTCTTGCTTCCCCTTTGGATTTAGTTTTTGGTGGGGTGAGTTAGATTGTTGTGCCGCATGATTAAAAATAGTGTTGAGGTGTTTAGTGGCTGTGTTTACTCCTTCTTTAGTGTGTGTAAGTGCAGCCCAGGAACGAGTTTAAATGCTCTTGGATTCAGTGGCTGCTCATCACCTGCTGATATTCAGGTCATCGGTTTGGGTTCCATCTGTACTGAGTCGTTATAGAATATAGTTCACTGGGATTAGGGCGTTGTTGATTAAGTTGTGCTTTTTTAGATGTATCTTAATCTGGTTATGGTCCGATAAAGGGGTTTGTTGCTTGATTGTGATGCTCTAAAAGAAAAAGGGTCCATATCTGTTACTGCATAGTCTACTGTGCTACTGCCAAGAGAAGAGCTGTAGGTGCAACGACCAAATGAGTCCCCTCTGAAGCGACCATTGACTATGTACAGACTGAGGGCCGGCAGAGCTGCAGTAGTTCTTTCCCATTTTTGTTGGTCACTTTATCATAATTATTCCTCCGGGGAAGAGTTAGACTGGTGCTAGTTTTGTCATTCATGTATTTATCTCCCTTTGTTCAAATTATATCTGATTCCTCTGCAGTGTTAGTGGAGCGGGTCACTTGAGAATAGCAGGGAAAAAGTGCAAATAGTGATACAAGCATGAAATACTGAGAGCAAGCCTACAAGTACTAAGATTATGTTAAATAGTTTCTAGAAACATCCAAGATGGCCGCCAAAGAGCAAAATATTTGCGTATAAGTTCATATGTGCGCTAAAAGGTCAGATAATAGATTGATCTGGGGTAAATCTAGCTGGATCAGTTTATTTTTGCAAGTAAGAAAATAATTAAGCTCTTTTTAATTAATTTTCATTCTAATTTGAAAACATGAACATAAAGGTAAATATAACATTGTAAGAGTGTAGTGTCATTGTACTACCAGGGCACACTGGTTGACACTATAGCTGTGAAACTCAGCATGGGGTTCAATGCTAGCTAATGGTAGAAATTTGTCATTAGTTTCCCAAATGCTGTTTCTCTAGCCCCATTTTAAAGTTAAACAGCCGCACCTGAATTGACAGGATGTGCCAGCGCGGGAGAGTCGAGCCAAAGGAGATGGGGCTATAGTCTTCTGGTAGGTGTACAGATCACACGGGAATTAAATAGCATTGGATGAATGATCGGGCTAGGGGTAGGATTGTAACATATCTGAGCCTAGTAATATCCCATATCTGAAAGTGCTTACATGTTGTATAGGTGGTAAAAGGATAAGGATTGGAAGGGTTGGTTTACTTTATCTCTTTATGACTGTAAAAATGCCAAGATATATGAATTCATAATGATTGTGTAGAAAATATGCAATTTTTGTAGCTTATAGGCTGAAAATATTCAAAATATAGAGCAAATTTACCACCGTTTTGAAAACGTGTCGGCCATCTTGGATATAACTATAAATTGAAGTGGCCGGAGGTTGATTTTAATTTATGGAGATATTAAGAGTTCTCATGCAAAGTCTGTTGCTTGTATCACCATTTGCACTTTTTTCAACTACCCCGCTCCACTATGTGTGCGTTCAGATCGCTTATGATTAAAATGTTTCCCTGCATCTGGAAATGGCTGATGTCTTCTTCTAGAGATGTAAGAGTTTGTTCTTTAAAGTAGGGAGATTCTGCTGGAGGGATATAGATTGCACATATAAATATATTTTGGATATTAGAGACGTGTGTGTGTGTGTGTGTGTGTGTGTTTATGAGGTGTATATGAGTCTGTGCGTGTTTTTGCATGTTTGTGTGTGTTCACTGGGGCTCCTGGCCAGTGAGGCGAGTGCAGATGACGGTGAGCATTTGTCTGATGTCCATCATGTTGCAGTACCCTGGAGCTCCAGTGAGGGCAGCAGCGCAGCTTCTGTCTTGTATGGGTGGCCTGTGCTCTTTCTGTGCTCCTGCTAGTGATTTCAAGGCTTTAAATTCTAACTGGACTCTCTCTCTCTCTTTCTATCTCTCTCTCTCTCTCTAGTCGAAAAAGTCTATGTTCTTGGCCCCATGCAAGATCCCGAAACCAGAGAGGACTTTTTACATTGTGAGTTTGTGATCAAACCTAAATTACTGCATCACAAAGATGTGACAAGAGAGGGATACA